>PVIY010029725.1:0-31724 GCA_004026745.1 Myrmecophaga tridactyla | reverse complement strand
GTGCTACGTTGCATTCTCTCATTTAAGCACCAGCCAATTAAGCCAAACGTCACTCATTGCAGCAGACACGCCTCCTAGCTGACTGCAGATGTAATTGGCAACAGATGAGGTTCACGTACTGTTGGCTTATGTCCGCAGCAACAAGACTAGGTATGCTCACCTGGCCAAGTTGACAACTGAATCTAACTAACACAGTGGTCAGACTAGAAGTTGAGAGAATGGGAAGAGCCCTGGGGCCTGGCGCCTTTGGGAAAGGCTGAGTGAAGGAACTGAACCTGACTATGCCCTGAAAAATGCCTTGGTCTGGAGTGGAGCAGGTAGAAAAGAAGAAGAGGTGGGGACTGCATTTTTTGGGGTGGGGGGGTAGGGGGTGGAATCACAAGCTCAAAGACTAGAGGGAGAAATATACAGGGTGTGTTTTGGAAACGAAATATGGATCAGTCTAACTGGAGTAGTGAGATACTATGAAAGGAGGTTTAGCCTCATTTGGTGGGTCCTTAGTCCCCAAACTATGGCGTTTTGGCTTAACTCTGAAGACAATGGAGAGCCATGAAAAGTTTATGAGCAAGGACATTATAAGAGGAAAGCAGTGTTCATAATTAACCTCAGTTTAGTAGCTGGCTTATAAAAGGCATTGTGATTGAGCTAAAAGAGATGAATACAGAGATGCATTTTATACCTCACTTTTTGAGGAAAGAGTGGGTCTTTGTGTGGATTAGTGCATACTCTTAGGGAGGAAAGCACAAAGTTAGTGTTGTTGTATGAAAATTAAATATAGATAGAAGAATGAGAATGGATGCTGAATAGCAAGAGGGGGATTCTCTATTGCTTTCAGCCCTCACCTGCCCTTCCGTGTTGCACTATTGTCAGAGAGACACAAACTATGTTTTCTAGACTCCCTTGCTAGTTGGTTTCAGGTTTAGGTTCTGCCAATGAAAGTCACTGGAAGATGAAGGCAAATTGATTGCCTTCCTGCTTCTTTCTGGTTTCTGGTGACATCTTTGGCAGCAGTGGCAGCAATACAGCAGAGGTGACAGCATTGGGGTGGTGATAATGTTGGCTCTAGTGACAACGGTCGCAGTGGATCTGGGTGGTGGCCACATGGCCAGGGAGCAGTGACATTGAAATGTTGGCTCCTCGGTTCCTGCTTAGGCTACTGGCCTCCGACAGCCAACAGGAGCCTTAGGGACGCCATGCTTCTGAGCTTTGGGTAATGAGACTGCCACTTACCAATCTCCTTTCTTCCTACATAGCCCCTCCCCTACTGGTTCGAAAAAAATGTACATTTCTTATGTTTGAGCTCCCACCTCTTTATGTTTATTCAGAAGGAGCTTGCTTCTCTGCAAGAAAAGTTACTGTTTCCTTTCCCTTTGCAGCATCTGCTAAGGCTGGCTCTGACCTGTTCTAGCCACTGAGCATGCTAAGCCTCCGTTTTAAGACCAAGCTTTAGCCTGCCTTCCCCCAACTGGATTAGCCGACGTCATCTCACCCCATCTTCAGCCATTCCCTTAAGCCCGCCTTCCCCTAGTATAAAACCCTAGGTTCCATTTTGTTCAGGCAGACTGATCTGAGGATTTTTCTTATGTCTCCTTGCTAGTTGAATATTCCCATGGGATGTCCCTTCCCCCGAGAAGCCAGCCTTTCATAGGTTTCTTTGCCGTCCTTGGGAGGAATTGGTGGGTTGCATTCCAGCACATAGGCTTGCTGTTAGTGCCCCTGCTGTATGGCCCCTTACAGCCTGGCTCTTACCCCATCGGAGCCTCGATCCTATGTCTCACAGCACATGCTTCCATGTCCAGGTCTGCCCCATTTCAGGTGCTCAGTTTATCGGATTGAAGGGAACAGGGGGACCAAGCTTTTCAGGCCCAAGAACCCCTTTAATTATTTTTTTCCCACATGGATTTCATATTTGGAAAGATCTTCACCACCAAACACAATCTGTTTATCGTTAGTCTTTATGAACTTATCGTTAATGCATGATTTCCCTTTTTTTTTTTTTTTTAAATATTGAAAGTAGTTTGAAGACTCTGCAAGCTGCTTTCTGTTTTGAGAATAACTCAGGGGTAAGGGATGCTAGCTTTTGAATCTAGTCAATCTCCTGTGTTTAATAGATAAGGAAACTGGAGGCCCACAGAGGTGAAATGACTTGCGTAAGGTTTACAGTGAGTTATTTAACTAAACCAGGCTATAGTTCAAGTTTTCTGACATCTAATCCAGGATTCTTTCTGTTTGTTAACAAAGGGTTTTAAGGGATCTTGTATAGCCAATTGTATGCTGGCGAATGTTTGACAATCTGCTCTCTAAAAACAAACAGACAAAAAGCCTGGATTTGTAGCACTTGTTGGTTTCTATGGAATAAATACTTTCACCAGGGCTGATTTCAAACACCAATGGGAAACCACTGAACGTAAGTGGCTCCAGCAGGTCACTGGGTGTAGCCTCTTAATTCAGACAAGTAGATGACCAGACTTCCCAGGTTCGTATTCTGGAGAAACTTCCATTCTGCCTGGGTTTTTAAGTTTGTAGCATTGAAGCCTCCAGCCCTTCAGAAAGTGGCTGCTGCCAGTACATGCTAAAATCTGGCAATGAAATTATGCAACCGGTTATAAATAAAAATAAAAGAACCCAAAGGACTGACCTGCTGAAAGTATGACAAGATGGAAAACTCTTATGAATAGAAACAGCTGTTTGTTTTTAGGTATTGGAACCAAAAGCCAGAGACAAGCTCTGTAAAGATAAGTTAGTGAAATAGAAATACAAGTCCCCAAAGTATGTAGAAGACCCAGCTCAACTGTCTTCCCTTCTCAGGCAGAACTAATTCCCCCTTCCTCAATGGTTCCCCAAACACCTAATACTTAGTTGCTTTTTTTACTTTTAAAATTGCCTATAGAATACATCTAAACTCCCTAGCTTAGGCACACAAGGCCATTTACCAAATGCATTTTTCAAAGGAAATGGGGTGGGACAATGGAAAAAACCCAGGCTTTGGGACTTGATCAGCTCTGGTAGGACTCCTGTTCTACCGCTTGCTGCTGCGATGTTAGGGAAAATGGCGCACACCGGAATGCAGAGACTGATGACTGCGGGCGGGAAGTTTATTGAAAAGCTTCTCTCAATGGAATGGGTCTGACAAATAGCCTTCAGCCCACTGCTGGGAGGGTCGTACAGTATTATATACACTGTATTACGTGGGACGAGAAGGGGTTAGTACAGCTGATGGATTATTTTGTGATTGGTGGGGACCTAGGGTAAGGAGGAGTGGCATTTTTGGATAAGTAGGAGGACTGGTTATGGGTGGGAGGTTTAGGGCCAATAGGGAACTGTTAGGTTTCTTTGCCGTCCTTGGGAGGAATTGGTGGGTTGCATTCCAGCACATAGGCTTGCTCCATCGGTCACGTAGGCCATGGATGGAGCTGTAGTTATGGGGAAGATAAGCCACAGCTGGTTAATCACTGCCAACTTTGTGAGGGGGAATCTCTAACATTCCTAGGTCTTTGGTATATATATGATGACGGATTTGAGTATTGGAAGTGTAAGGTTTTAGTCTAGATGGGAGGGTAAAGGGATTTGGGTGTGACGTGCGTGTAGTTTTTTTTTTTGCATGGGCTGGCACCAGGAATCGAACCCGGGTCTCCTGCCTGCTGAGCCACCATGGCCCGCCTTTGACGTGTGGTTTTGATGAGGGACTTGAGTATTGGAAGTATAAGGTGTTGGACTAGATGGGAAGGTGAAGGGATTCATTGTGCGATGTGTGATTTTTAGCAACCCTTCATTGGCAGGGTTTACAATTTAAACGCTGCTGTAGTTTTAGTGAGTAATGAGGAAATTATCACAGGAATGCAGTTGCCAGAGGGTGGATGCCGGGTTAAAGGGTTATCGCAGGAATGCGGTCTGCAATTGCTGTTTGGAGACATATATTAAGGGCTAGTTCCATCATGAGAGTGGGAGTGGGGGTGTTGAGGGTTCTGGGGAATTCTAACATGCGAGACCTCAGGCTAGTCTCCTAACCTCTCAGCCTGGAGAGGTATTCTTCCTTCTTAAATACTTTCCTCATAAGGTTGACACAAGGATGAAACAAGCTGTCAAATCCCTAACATAGTACCTGGCACATGTTAAAGATGTTACAAAATACGGTTCTCTCCTTTTACAGGTTACACATTTCCTGCTGGTTGAAACTGTCACAGTTTTGAAGACCTTGCTTTCTTATTAATGAATTGGCTCATTTCCTCAATCACTTAATTAAATTATTTAGAGACAGGAAAATGCCTCCGTGGACCAACTCTCTGTCTTTTAATATCTAGAGCTTTTGCAAAATTAGGACACAGGATAAGTTCTTAGGCTCAGGAGATTAAAGAGATAAGATACATGAAAATCATTCTTAAATTTGGACTGAAGTGCTAAAGAGCCACTGTGTCGTGAGGGGCCTGTTTCTGATTAAGCCTTGCCAAATGAAGGCTGTCACTATCCCCGCTAAGGGCTGGACATTCGCCTCCAGCGTCTCATCTAACCGGCACATTAACCCTACACAGCTAGAATGACCCCCATTTTGCAGATGAAGAAACTGAGGTTCAGAGGAGTCCATGCACTCATTCACCAATGTTCATTGTTCACCTGCTGTGTGTCAACCACTGTTCTAGAGACAGAACAGCTGGAGATAGAGCATGAACAAAACAGACACAAGTCCCTGCCCTTGTGGAGCTGACATTAACAAGACAACAAACAAGATAAATAAATAAAATACATAGTGTGCCTGGTGATGTTCAGTGCCCTGGAGAATATAAGTGGAGCAGGGCTGGGCAGGAGGTAGAGGGATGTTGTTGCAATTTGATTTAAGATGATCCGGGAAGGGCTTATGGAGAAGATGAGCTCTGAGCAAAGACAAGGAGGAGGCCAGGGAGAGGGCCATGTGGATAACTCATCCAGAAACTTGTCTGAAGTTGCTAGTAAGTGATAGAACAGACACTGGAATCATGGTTTGTCTGGTTCTAAAGCTGGTGCTCTCATTTCAACGGGTCTCTTTTATCAATGAAAGTGCAGCCGTCCTATAAGCAGGAAGTGTGTGTGTGTGTGGTTTCATGAGAGCTACTGGACTGTTGTTTTCCTTTCTTATAACGTCTTTATCTGGTTTTGGTGTCAGACTAATGTCAGCCTCATTGAGTGATTCGGAAAGTGTTCCTTCTGCCTTCTATTTTCTGGAAGAGATCATAGAGAATTGATTCAATTTCTTCCTTAAATGTCTGGTAGAATTCACCAGTGCTGGTCTGGTGCTTTCTGTTTTGGAAGGTTATTAAATTTTGATCCAGTTTCTTTAATAGATATGGGCCTATACAGATTATCCCTTTCTCCTTGTGTGAATTTTAGTAGCCAGGTCTTTGAAGGAATTGGTCCATTATTATCATTTTACCATCCATGGGCTCAGTAGTGTGATACACCCTCTTTTATTTCTGATACTAGTAATTTGTGTCTTTTCTCTTTTTTCCTGGGTAACCTGGCTTGAGTTTTATCAATTCTTTTGATCTTTTCAAAGAACTGGTTTTTGGTTTTGTTGATTTTCTCTATTGTTTTCCATCTCACTGACTTCTACTCTATTTTCCATTATTTCTTTTCTTCTGCTTGCTTCAGGTTTATATTGTTCTTCTTTCTCTAGTTTCCTAAGGTGGAAGCTTAAATGTTGATTTAAGATATTTCTTCTTCGTGTACATTTTCTAGGAGTGTGTTTTATTTCCCGGGTCTGGTCCTGGTGGGACCCGAGCGTCCTTACCAACACCTTGCAGGGGCTGAGGCCTCACATTGTTGGTTTCCATGGAAACCTGGCAACTTTCTAGGCACCCCGCCCTGGGCCCTGCACCACATTCCACTGGCTTTATTTCTGTGCCTTGGAGCCCTGCCAGCGTGGGGGCCTGGGACAGGTTGCCATGGAGATCTCACCATTCTTTCCAGATATGAACTTTGTCAAGGATGTTGCTATAGGGCCTGAAACAGTAGGGGCCTGCTCTCCGCCTGCAGGGGGATGAACTTTGGCCTGGTGAAATGAATTAGGAAAACTACTTTCTCTTGGCCTCTGAATTGGTACAAACTTAACCCTGGGTGAGAAAGACATGGGGGGAGTGTATCCTTGGACCCCACTCCCATTCCCCACCTCACAGCTTTAGAGATGGGAATGGTTTTGCTTGGGATACAGGTCAGCTCCTTCTTGGAGTATTTCAGCACACTCGGAGGCAGAGGGGGCCTCTGAGAGCCCTGTTGAAACAGAACATTTTTTCAAAGCTCAACCTTATTAAGGAATAATTTGCATACAATAAAATGCATCCGTTTTATGATCGATGAATTTCGACCGTGTTTACACCTGTGTGATAACCACCACAAACAAGGTATAAAACTTTTCCAGCACCCTAAAGTTTCCTTCTGTTTCTCTGTAGCTATTCCCCCTCCCCCACCCCTGACCCCAGGCAACTGCTGACCTGCTGCCTGACAGCATAGATTCTAGAATTTCATATAGGTAGAATCATCTGGTATGTATGCTTCTTGGCTGGTTTCTTTTGCTCAGCAGAGTGTTTTTGAGATTCATCTGTGTGGTTGCTTCTGTCAGTAGCTAATGCCTTTTTATTGCTTCTTCCATTGTAGGGACAGAGTTTGGTTTATTCTCCTGTCATGGATACTTGGGTTGTTTCCAGTTTTTGGCTATTGCAAATAAAGCTGCTATGGACATGGGCATCTAAGTCTCTGCGTGGACTTACACTTCTGTTTCTCTTGGGTAGTACTTGGAATAGAATGGGTTATGTGGTAAGTGCATGTTTGACTTTGTAAGTGCCACACAGAGAAATAGCACGTTTTGTTCTGGGCATTTGTTTATCTTGATATGATTATTATGCAAGTTTGGTTTCCTTACCAACACCTTGCAGGGGCTGAGGCCTCACATTGTTGGTTTCCATGGAAACCTGGCAACTTTCTAGGCACCCCGCCCTGGGCCCTGCACCACACTCCACTGGCTTTAAAACTCTTCTAAAGTTTTGTATTTACTTAGTTTTTGCTGAACACTGCCTTTTACATTTTGTCGCTTATCCTCTGCCCAATCAAGGTCCGGATCTCATGTAGGGGATACAATTCAACATAAGGGTGTATTATGAGGTAGGCCAGGGGGCACAGGCACTCCAGAGGCAGATGGCTGACTACCATGCAGGGGACCCACCCTGAACTTCTAACACCCACCCCAGGACCTGCAGTCCTGCACATTTTCTCCCCATCTTCTATCTTGTTTCAGGGAGCAGGGGTGAACTCACTCCACTCTCGTCCGCCATCTTCCCAGAAGCCGAGGAAACAGCATGTTTTGAAGTAGCACGAATGAAATTAGTTTTTGCCTACAGGGACCGGAACTCCCCATGCCTTGTGATTAGGGCACAGAGGGGATTTCAAGGAGTAAGAAAGGAGAACAGGGCCTTTTATTAGGGAGTAACTTGTCTGCCTATTTAGGAGAATCCCTGAGATTCTCCTAATCTGAGAGACCAACTGGGGTGTCAGGTGGGGAAGGGGCCGCAATGGGTGATGTTTGAGGATAATGGGGTAAGTAGGCTGAGGGGAATTGTGGGAATCTTGGAAGGAGGTGTGTGTTTGGGGGGTGTCAGGGTCACAGGCCCCGCAAAATCTCAACACAATGTGATCAACAGTTCTCTTTAGGGCAGCTGGCTTTTCTGTCCCATTCATCATTCTTTTTCTATCCACTGTTGTCCAGGAGCAAAGAAGGCAAGAGGAACACATTTACCCACTTGTCTACTCTGTGCTGGATGCTCATCTCATCTAATCTTCACAGAGAGGTAGGTGAGGTAGGCGTTTTCCTCCAATTTTTGAGACTTTTTAAATTGTGAAATATAGCTACAGAAAGCAATGAATTTCAAAATACAACGTAACAAGTAGTTATAGAACAGATTTAAAAGTTCGATATGGATTATAGTTCCACAATTTCAGGTTCTTCCTTCTAGCTTCTCCAAGACAGTAGAGACTAAAAGAAATATCAATATAGTGATTCAGCAGTCATACTCATTTGTTAAATTCTATCTTTTCTGTTATAGCTCCTCCTTCTCCTTTGATCTTTGATCTTTCTCCCAATCTTTAGGGATATTTGGGCTATGTCCATTCTAGCTTTTTCATGTTGAAAAGAGGTTCGACAATATAGAATAGGGGGATGGAATTAGTTGATGTTCTTGGAGAGACTGGCCCCTCTGGGTTTCAGGACTTATCTTGGCCTAGGAACCATCTGGAGTAAAGTAAACTTAGTGCAGGGAAGTTTTGTAAAATCTCAGATAGAGCCCTAGGTGTTTGTGATGGTTAGGTTCTGGTGTCAACTTGGCCAAATGATTATACCCAGTTTTCTGCTCAGACAAGCACAGGCCTGACCATTGCTGCAAGGATATTTCATGGCTGGTTGATAAACCAGAAGGCTGGTATATTAAATGATTACATCTGCAATCAACTAAGGTGTGTCTCCCACAAGAAGACATCCAATCAGTTGACGGCTTTTAAGGAAGAAGAGAGACTCTTTCCCTGCTTCTTCAGCCAGCGAGCTTCTCCTGTGGAGTTGGTCCAGACCCTTCATCGGAGCCGCCTGCTTCACACCCTGCCCTGGGGATTTTGGACTCTTCCATTCCCACGATTGCATGAGACACCTTTATAAACCTCATGTTTATAGATCTCTCCTGATGGTTCTAACTAACGCAGTGTTAGTCTAACAACAGTGTTCTTTAAGGTTACCAGGAATGGTGTTGTTGGAGTTTGGTAAACCCTGGCAATTAGCAATATCTAGCTGAAGCTTGCATACGAGTAGCCTCTAGAATAGCCTCTCCTGTCTATTTGAACTCTCTTAGCCACTGACATCTTATTTTGTTAATTTCTTTTCCGCCTTTTGGTCAGGACCTAGACGCTGTGGATCCTGCAGTGCCAGAGCCTGGCTCATTCCTGGGAATCCTGTCCCATGTTGTCAGGGAGACTTTCACCCCTCAATGTCATAGCCCATGTAGGGAGAGAGGGTAGCGATTTTTCTTGCAGAGTTGAGCTTAGAGATAGAGAGGCCACATCTGAGCAACAAGAGGTTTTCTGGAAGTAACTCTTAGATATAATTATAGTTAGGCTTAGCTTCTTTGCTACAGAATAAGTTTCATAAGAGCAAGCCTCAAGATCAAGGGCTTGGCCTATTAACTTGGGAGTCCTTAATGTTTGAGACAGTATCAGGAGTTTCTAAGGTAGAAAAACTTAGTAGTTCCATATTTTTCTTCAGTCCCTTGAGGGGACTGAAGCAAAATCAATGCTTTTTAATTATCTGCCCAACATACTATAGCATGTATCTGAGTATTATATTAAGCTATACAGAATTAAAAGCCCTCATTCCCATTCTGGGCTCCATGTGTTTGGGTTGCTTAAATGAGGTATCCAGGCATTTTTGAATAAAATTACCAAAAATTAAGGTTTTGGACGAAATAAACCTCTTAACTTTTAATATGTATTTTGTAAGATGCAATTTTATTAAGATATATCCATCCATACCTACCGTATAAAGCACTGACCATACAATCAGTGGCTCACAGTATTTATCATGTAGTTGTGCATACATCACCATGATCAATTTTAGAACATTTTCATTACTCCAGAAGATAAATAAAAATAAAAATAAAAAAAAGCAAATCTTCCCATACCCTTTATTCCCCCTTATTATTGATCCATAGTGTTGGTATGGTACATTTGTTACTGTTGATGAAAGAATATTAAAATATTACTGTTAAGTATAGTCCATAGTTTTGCGTAGGTATGTTTTCCCATATACTCCTTATACCGGTTTCAATCTGTTGTGAACCTCAGAAAGGCCAAATTCTTTAGTCCTTATTCAGTATTGCTGGGTGGGAGCCTTATGATTGTTTCCATGGAGATATGACCCACCCAGTTGTGGGGAGTAACTTTTGTTTAGATGGTTTCCATGGAGATGTGTCTCCACCCATTCAAGGTGGGGTTGCTTACTGGAGCCCTTTAAGAGGGAACCATTTTGAAAAAGGCTTCAGAGCTGAGAGACCTTTGGAGAAGAAGGAACTCGCCCCTGGGGGAGCTTCAGGAAACAAGAAGCCAGGAAAGACAGCTAGCAGATCTCTCCATGTTCTCCATGTGCCTTTCCAGTTGAGAGAGAAATGATCGTCATTGGGCTTCTTTAACCAAAGTGTCTTTCCCTGGATGCCTTAGATTGGACATTTCTATAATCTCGCTTTAATTTGGACATTTTCATGACCTTAGAAGATGTAAAATTACAACTTAATAAATTCCCCCTTTAAAAAGCCTATCTGTTTTTTGGTATATTGCATTCCGGCAGCTTGCAAACTAGAACACCGCTCTGTTATTAACTCCTTGTAATAGTACATTTGTTCTAGTTCATGAAAGAACTTTTCTATTTTGCATAGCTAATCACAGACATAGTCCACCACAAGATTCATTGTTATACATTCCCATATTTAAACCTCCAGCTTTCCTTCTGGTGACGCATATGACACTAAACTCCCCCTTTCCACCATATTCACCTATAATCCAGCCCTATTAATTATTCTCCCAATAACATGCTGCCGTCACCTCTGTTCCTTTCCAAACGTTTAAGTTCAAGCTGGTTAACATTCTGCACACATTAAGCTACTGCTCCCCATTCTGAGAACAAAAATATTTGAATGACAAGTTATGGACCATCATCTAAGTGTGTGAGTCTAGAGAGAGATCCTTTGATTTGCTATGTGGAGACACTGCTAATTGTAGGAAAAGGATGGCTAGACTTGGTGGGTAAGGGCAGGGCCAGGGTTCCAGGGAGCTACCACAGCTGAGAGGGTGAAGAGAGGCAAGAAGATTTGAGAGAGAGAGAGAGAGAATCAGAAAACAGACAGAAGGGAACAACTGCAGCAGCTGCCAAATAGTGAGGAATTTGAGGAAAAGCCAAGATTTTTAGGCAATGTTTATGTGTAATGTACACCAAAATCCTCTCCCCACAAACCTTCAGGAAAAACCCATCTTTGCCTTTGGGTTTGGATGTAGATGTGTTCGGGGGTGGGGCGCACATGTCTAATGTGGTGACATGGGAAGCTGTCTGAAAGGAGGAGTGGGCCCCAGGAGGCTCGGTTACATCTGAGTTACATGTAAATGGAGAAACAGAGAGAAAATAATTGATCTGTCAAGAGCACGCAGATGGAACTGGATTTAAATCCAGTTTCCTTCACTCCAGTGTCCTTTCCCATTTCTCTGGATGGTGCTGCTGAGCTTCTAGAAACTTGCCTTGGGTGCCAGGACAAGACACTGTCCCTCTCCTTTGTCATTCCCAATTTTTTCAGTGGCTCGATCTGCCGGAGGCTGGCAGGACCACGTAACCCGATGTCTGAAATCCACACATATGGCTTTTGAATTACAGAAGCACAAAATGACTGTTCAAGTCTGATTACGAAACTCCCATGCCTGAATGCTGAGATACAGCTCTGTCCACATGTTGAGCTTCCCTGGGATTTGGTTTTTAAATGTTCAGTGTGTGATAAATAGGCCATTTGAGCAGGGAGAGAAAAGGTGAATAAAGGCCTACGCTTCAGAATTGGAAGTGGCCCCAAGATACTTTAGCTCCATTCCCTCATTTTAGAGATGAAGAACTGAGGCACAGAGAAGGGAAGTGGCACCCCTTCTGCCCCCCACTCTCAGGCCTGCACCCACTTTGTTCAACTGGCATTTGCTTATTTCCCAAGTTTCCTCTGTGAACTTTTGTGGCAGACCTCCCCATCCCCACCCAGACTCCTTGTAGAAACATCCATTTGCCCCTGAGCCTTCCTTCTCCCTGTTCAGACTAGATCATTTTTAGACCCTAATGCTTAGCGCAGTGCCTGGTACATAGCCAAAGGCTCCGTAAGTTTCTTGCATTATAAATATGGTGCACATTCAATCCTATGAAAAGTACAAGCTTCCCTCACCCACAGCTCCCCACCCCAACCAGGGTTGAGACTCTCGTGTAACCTTCCAGGCATTTTCCCTGCCCCCATCTCTGCGTCCATCTTTTAAACACATAAGCCTCATGCTATGTGAAAATTATATTCTTTCTTTCTTTGTCTCAGGAAGTATTATTTTGAATAATAAAGTCCAACTTCACTGGATCAGTTATCTATTTCTGTGTGATAAAACACTCTAAGAGGTAGTGGCTTATAACAATGACCATTTTATTTGTGTGCCGGCTGTTTGGGCTGGGCTGGGCAGTTCTGCTGGTCTTGCCTGTGATCACTCATCAGCTGCAGTCAGTGGAGGGGTGGGCTGGGAGCTGGTGGGTTTGGGGCCTCAGCTGGGAGGACTCTTTGCTCCCTGGGGTCTCATCGTCCAGTCGGCTAGCCTGAGCTTTGCCACCTGCAGGCTTAGGGCGCTGGACTTCTCTTAGAGACCTGCTGCTTCCCCAGGCTCTGCTCAGGAAGCGAGGCTTGGGGCCTCTCCTAGGGCAGATCCAGGCTTTGCAGGTCCTGAAACATACCCCTGTTTAAGAAATAGAAAAAAAAAAAAAAAAAAGAAAAATGAAGAATATAAAATTAGGTACAGGGTCCTGGAAAGGGTCTCTTGCGAGTGAGCTTAACCCTCACGAGCTTCCTGGTTCATCTGCTTCTAATTGTTGTCTCCCCTCTCAGCTCCTCAGGAGACTTTATGGGGTTCTGTCACCATCTCCATTCTCGGGAATGGGCCAGGGAGTGAGGTCGGCAGAGAGCAGGGCCCCTCGCCAGCGACACACCTCATCTAAGCTCCCCTGCTCTCCTTCCTAGCTCGCTTCTCTTTTTTCAATTCTGGGGCTGGAAAGGTTTGCTTTTACTTCATCACACATTCCTCTGAATATATTAAGACACAAATTTTTGCACTTAATCTTTCAGATCTTAGATTTAAAATTCAAAACCCTTTTTATTTTTCCCCAAGTATGGCATGTGCCATAAATTTCGCAGGTCTATTTTTTTTTTTTTTTTGCATGGGCCTGAAATCGAACCTGCGTCTACGGTACAGCAGGTGAGAACTCTGCCTCCTGAGCCACCGTGGCCCGCCCTGTAGGTCTATTTTGAAACTCAAAAGCCAAGCATTGACTCTTTGCTCTGCTGTATCCTCCTTTACTGAGGGAGTGAGCGTCATATGTTCTAGCTGCTCCTTGCAGTAAGGTGGGGAGAGGATTCAGGAGCAAAACCCACTTTGGATGACATTAAAATCCTGCATCATTGTTAGAGCTATTCATTTGCATAGGTCTGGGAGCACCAGGGGAAACTATTTGAACTTTTCTTGGGGTTTAAACTTACACTGGCATGTTTGGTGGGAGGTGGACCCACAGAAGCTCAACCATAGGTTGAACTATGTTCCAAGGAGAAGTGACAATGGGGCAGAAGGAATTGGGCCACGGGCTAGCCTTGGCTAGAGGGCCAAGAATGGGGTGTGAGCTGTGGCTCACTGCAAAGGTGTGGCTGCAATTGGAACCTCTTGGTGGTGGCTCACGTGTTGGGAAAGGAGAGTGCTTTGGGCGTGAAAGCTGAGAGAGTCGTAGCATCAGCAGCCCAAGCAACAGAGAAAGTTGAGTCCTTCCCTGACCACAGCAGACAGGTAAGCAGCAGAATCGATATATTTCAATGGCAATGGTCAGTGATGCAGTTGGCAGCTTATGGGCAGAACAGAGGTTGGTGACAGGCAAGTGATGGTGGCAAGGTCAGTGTCCCAAGGGTGATGGGTGGTGAAGGAGTTGTCAGTGCTCCTGGGGAACTCAAAGCTGCAGCTGGGTGAGAGCAGATCAGGGGAGGGCTGGGCACCCAGGGAGATGTGATGATGACAGCATGGAGGAGGACAGGTGGGATGGGTGCCCCGGGCAGGAGTGGATTGAGCATTTGAAAGTACTGAGAGTACTTTAGGGGTTGCAGCCAAGGCGTACAGGGAACTTTGTCCAAGGACAAGGTGTGCAGCCCAGGGCAGATCAAGTCTCCCACATGGAAGGAGAGCATTCTACCACTGAACACCTGTGCACCCTTGTTGTTCTCTTTTTTTCTTTATTTAAAGAATTTTTTGTCATCGAGTTTTTTTTTTTTTTTTTTTTTTTTTTTTGCATGGGCAGTCACTGGGAATCGAACCCGGGTCTCCGGCATGGTAGGCGAGAATTCTGCCACTGAGCCACAGTAGCCTGCCCCTGTCATTGACTTTTAAATGACATATTCTCCTCCTCCTCCTCCTTCTCTTTCAGGACAGAAAAGTTCCTTTTGAGGAGAAAAAAATGGGAAAATAAAATTCTAGAAATTGGAAAATGACTTCAAAATTCCCCCAGCACTTGGCACTTGCAGAAATAAATAAGAGGACTCTGGGTGAGATCAGACTTTTGGAAAATTGAAAAGCATAGCTCATAGCAGCAGGGAAGAGGACACAAAGCCAAGAAACCAGGACAGGAAGGTTCTGTGTATGCCCCTTTGGTGAGCAAGAGAGATAATTTCAAACTTGGATTTTGAGTGATATTCAGTTTTCATATGTGGACTTAATGTTGGTTATATTATTTGCAGTCAGTTATATTTCCTTCTATAATTTGTGTTAAGATAAAGCTTTGTTGTTCCATATACATATATATATATTTTTTTTTCGTATAGCTAAGTACCCTAAAACTAAATGGTACAAGGGCTTCAGCTAGGTGAGTTTAGCCACCCTCCAACCTATCTTCAAAACTAAACTTTATTTTTTTATATTCTAAAATGCATTTAGGGTTGAGTAAAAGAAGCAAGATACAAATATGACTCCATTTATATAAAGTTCAAGAACAAGTAGAAACTAATATAAGTTTGTGAAAATCAGAACAGTGGTTGCCTCTGAAGGGGACTAACTAGCTGGGAACATGAAGGAACTTTCTGGGTTGATAAAAATTTCCTAAATGTTGTTTGGGTTATTGATTTTACTGTTGTAGCCATTTGTCAAAACTCATTAAATGGTATACTTCAGACCGGTCCTTTTTACTGAGTGCAAATCATATTTCAACAATAATTAAAAGAAATCACTTTACAGTCACAATGAGCCCCTAAAGTGTAGATGATGAACTGGCTTGGGGCTCTAGCTCCTTTCCTTAATATCCACTCGAGGAACTATAGAAGCTGGAGGAAGACATAGACTTCAGAACCAACAGGAAATAAAAATGAGAGCACCCTTCTCCTCATTTCACCCCCTGCCTATGACTGAGGCTGTCCCTGTGTAGTGTAGGTGGGTAGTAGTCTCACTTTTCCTTTTTTCTCACAGCTTTTTCTGATTGAACAGACCCTGCTCTTTTCATATGTTGCATGCTTTGCTTTTTCTTCTTAAACCTGTTCCCACTGTGACAATTCCCTCCATACACACGTACAACATTGCCTTCCTCATTTTCTCACCACTTTCAAACTAAATATTATCTCTATGCTTATTTCTTTTGTTATTGTATGCCTCATCAGCATTTCTTATTGTCCAGGACGGGGTATGGGTTGGGGGTGATGAGCTAGAGGAAAACATTTTTGGTTCTGCTCTGCCTTTCCCCTGAGACATCTTGGGAGAAACTCCCCATCCTCGGAGGCAGGTATTTGTGAGTGATGTGGGCAAAATAGAAGCCCTACAAGGGTTAGGATGAAAGGCAAAGTATTCTTCCTCCATCTTCCTCCTGTAACCCACAGGGCTGGTTTGAAGCTAATGTGGGCCCCAGAAAAGCCATGTTCTTTAATGTTCATTCAATATTGCTGGGTGGGAGCTTTTTAATCATTTCCGTGGCGATGTGACCCACCCAATTGTAGGTGGTACCTTTTGATTAGGTGGTTTCCGGGGAGATGTGTCTCCACCCATTCAAGGGTTGCTTGTTGGAGCCCTCTAAGAGGGAACCATTTTGGAAAAAGCTTCAGAGTCCACACAGTTAGAGACCTTTGGAAATGCAGAAGGAAAACACTCCCAGGGAATCCTTATGAAGTGAGAAGCCAGGAGAGAAAGCTAGCAGATATTGCCATGTGACTCCCAGCTGAAAGAGGTGTCCAGAAGCCAAACAGCCCAGCAGACACCAGCTACATGCCTTCCCAGATGACAGAGGTATTCTGGATGGCACTCAAGCCTTTCTTGAGTGAGGGTAACCTCTTGTTGGTGCCTTAATTTGGACATTTTCATGGCCTTAGAACTGTAAATGTGCATCTTAATAAATTCCCTTTTAAAAGCTGTTCCGTTTCTGGTATATTGCATTCTGGCAGCTTTAACAAACTAAAACAGAATACTTTTAGGAAGACTGCCTCTTCCCAATGTCTGCTGTCTTTAATGGATGGAATCTTCAGTGATAGAGTGACTTAATGGGGCTGGCAGCTGAAAGAACTTACTTTGGCTTACCTGGGCTTACCTCTCTGGGGCTTATTCCCCTTAAATTTATCAGGATTGACCTAAACTTTAACCCTTTTCCATGACATACTTCCAGACAAATTAGCTGATTGAGTCCTGGTTTGATTCTATTTAGTCATTCCATCAGTCTCACTTTTCGTTTTTTCTCACAGCTTTTTCTGATTGAACAGACCCTGCTCTTTTCATATGTTGCATGCTTTGCTTTTTCTTCTTAGACCTGTTCCCACTGTGACAATTCCCTCCATACACACGTACAACATTGCCTTCCTCATTTTCTCACCACTTTCAAACTAAATATTATTTCTATGCTTATTTCTTTTGTTATTGTATGCCTCATCAGCATTTCTTATTGTCCAGGACGGGGTTAATAAATTAATAAAAATTACTTGCTCGCAGTGACTGCAATGCACAGTGGAGTCAGAACCGTGGTTCCCAATAGTGAGTCTAAAGCCATTCACTCTTGCTAATGTCATCGGTTGGTGGAGGAAAGAGCTGACATCTTTTTCTCTGGAGCTTTCAGTTTGGTGAAACTGTAGAAGTAGAAATTTGAGTGGAAACATTTCTTTGCATTTTATGACTTTAAGAATAATTCCTTAAATATGGTGGATACTTTTCCTTGTCAACACGTTAAATCTACTTCATTCTTTTAATAGCTGTGTAGTGTTCCGTACATTTAGGATGTTTTTTTATGGTAGATAATGCCAAAGGATCCATATTTCTAGGTCTAAATGTCCTTTTCTTTGATTTCAATGAAGCTGAGCATCTTTTTACATGTTTTTTGGCTATACCAATAGATAGGCTTCTACCTCATCATCTTTAAGTGCTACACAGTATAACAAGATGTCATCACAACTCACTCAGGTCACACCTAACACTGGACATTTGTGTTGTTGCAAAATCAAATGCTTTTTATGTCTCCTGAATCCCTAAGTGTGGACTTTATTACTGAAACTTTGCAGGAGTGAGTCGATTGACAGGACAGACCTGAGATAATGACCTCTGGCTGTAGTCTGGGCAATGTATGGTTTTATATATTCAGACCAACTGCTTCAGTTTTAATATCACTTATCACAATAATTAGAAGAATGTTTCAAGATTTTGTAGCATAAGGCCAATTTCTCTGGTTAAATAAATGGGAAATTTTCTAATTGACCAGCTGTCTGGAAAATATCTTGTAGTTAATGAGCCAGCTTTTGTCATCAGCTTGGTCAGGATGTTTCAGATATTTGTATTTTATCGTGGAGATAGAGAAACATAATTTTAAAATGTTTGCCGAAATGCTGAGTATGGTATATTGAATCATGCCCCCCACATGTGCAAGTCCTAACCTCTGGTCCTGCAGATGTGAACTCTTCAAAGATAGGATCTTTGAAGATCTTATTAAGATGAGGCCAAATTGAAACAGGGTGGGCCTTAATCAGGCATGTCTGAAGTCCTCATAAGAAAGAACATTTGGACATGCAAACAGAAGCCACATGAGGAGACAGAAAGAGACAGATGGCCTGTGACAGAGGCGGAGATTCATTGCCACCAAGCTACTACCAGCAAACCATAGATTTCAGAGAAGGAATGGCAGGCGATGCCTTGATTTTGGACTTCTAGCCTCCAAAACTGAGAGCCAAGACATTTCTGTGTTTAAGCCAACCATTGTGTGGGTTTTTGTCATAGCTTCCCTGAGTGCTAACTGACCTTCTACATGCCTCCCTATTATTCCCAAGAATAATGTTCAAATTATAGCTGGATAAGTATTATGTCAGAACTACTTTGATTCCTTTTTCAAAATGTATGTATATATTTGGATGGCCATTTGATCAGGATCGGCTCTATTTGTCCACGGGAAGATATAGGGCATTACTTATGTGCCAGAAATAGAAAACATAGGCATAAAGGCAATGGGACAACTTTTTAGTACTTTTACGGATTTTTCTTCTTAGTATCTGTCCATCAAGGGCTTATAAACTGAATGAGATGGCTAGTCTGTGGAGCTGACCAGTGTAACTTTAAAGATGTCATAACAACATGAATTTTGTTTATAATTGGTTCTAATGTGATTGTCTTGATTGATTTAAACACACACTTCTCTTTGACTGGTTAGCAGATTAGTCTATTTGATTTTTTAGGATGATTCCTAAGGAAGGATGTTTGCCTCCTTTCTCCCCTCCCTACTTTTCTCCCCTCGTCCCAACTCCTTCCCCAATCCTTCCCTCCTTTCTTTTTTCTTTTGGGGATAGGATACATATTACAAAGTGTGTAGCTTGCACTAATCCTTCATTTACAACTGGGTGAATTTTTTGCATACAGACATGCTCACGTGTCCTCTGCCATCAGAGACACCCATATCAGCTGAGCATTGCCGCCTCCTTAGGAATCATAATTTTATCATAATCCTTAGGAATCTGTGAGGCCCCTCCTCTAAGCTTCTAACTTTTATTAATCCTAAGCTCTTCGCTTTGTTTTTCTGCCCCTAGAATGAATGGTTGGGTGGATAGCTGCTGGTT
Source organism: Myrmecophaga tridactyla (assembly GCA_004026745.1). Classification (NCBI taxonomy): domain Eukaryota; kingdom Metazoa; phylum Chordata; class Mammalia; order Pilosa; family Myrmecophagidae; genus Myrmecophaga; species Myrmecophaga tridactyla. The sequence continues at coordinate 12,858 of PVIY010029725.1, read as the reverse complement.
TATGATTTTATTTGAATTATTTATTTGACTGAATTTTCTGTTTAGGTTTGTGTTAGTTCTGAGCCAGGATTAGCTATAAAGTGAGGTTGAAGCAACTTAGTTTAGAATGGAGTATTGTTTTTTGAGATAGAGGCAGACCTGGGAGTCAGGTGCTTTTCTATAAGGTTTTACCTAGTGAAGTTCTGGGGCCGCTCCTGGAGTGGGAGGGAAAAATGTCAGATAAGGCCCTTTATACGGGGGGCATCTCAGGAAACTGTTGTATTTAACATTATGTCGGGCAAACTCAGACTGGGCCAACCAGTAACTTCCCACTGTTTTTGGAAACCCTGACCACGTGGTTGGAGCCTCTGAGTTATGGAGATGGGTGTAGAGAACAATCTCTGCAGTAGGGGCAGCAGGGCCAAATGTGTCCTTAGGGACAATTAGTCCCAACATCAGAATCAGTGCAGTGGTTTTCCATTTGGTAAGGCAACAAGTTGGTGAATTAGGATCCAGAGAGGAACTCTGATAGAAAAGACACTATTATTAAAATAATTTGTTCATTAGTTGTTTTGGTTGGCTAAAGCAGCCGGAATGCAATATACCAGAAATGGGTTGGCTTTTTCAATGGAAATTTATTAGTTTACAAATTTTACAGTTCTTAGGCCATGAAAATGCCCAAATTAAGGCAACAAGAGGAAGATACCTTCTTGGAGGAAAGGCCGCTGGGTTCTTCCATACGTGGGAAGGCACACAGTGACATCTACGGGTCCTGCTCTCTAGAATGTCTCTGAGCGTCTGTGGGCGTTTTCCACTCAGCTTCTCTCTGCTCTTTCTGAAACGTCTCTGCCTTTTATCCTCTTATGAAGGACTTCAGCATTAGGGCATTAGGCCCCACGTTGAATGGGCTGGGTCACATATCCATAGAAACAACCTAAGCAAAAGGTCCCACCCACAATAGGTCTGCCATCCACAGGGGCGGATTAAAAGAACATGGGCTTTTCCGGGGGTACATAGCAGATTCAAACCAGCACACTAGTCTTTTAGTTCATCCCATATAGTTTAGAAAGAGTCCATTTTTTGGTTTGGACCTCGGAAAATTCATTAAGATTTTATTGTCTATTTTTAAGGCATTTTAAACACCATTCAGGCCTCAGCGACTGTGTTTTGTTTGAAAATACGTAACTTAGCAGCAGCCACTGTTAAGGCATTCTTAAAGGTATTGGGGTAGACAGGACTGACCCCAGGAAAAATCCAGACAATGCAGGTAAGTTCTCAGGAGGTCTCAATACTCAGACCATCCTAGGATGTCAGAGCTGGAAGGAGCCTGTAATTATTGGGTCCAGTGACCTTTTTTTTTTGTCTGATTTATTTTTAAATTTTTATTTTATTATTTTTGTCTACTTTTTTATTGTAAAATATAGCATATGTATGTATATATATACATCTGCATATATATGTGTGTGTGTGTATATATATATATATATATATAAAGCAGAGAAAGAAAAAAGCAATAATTTTCAAAGCACACTTCAACAAGTAGTTACAGAACATATCCCAGAGCTGATCATAGGTTATCATTCTACCATCTCAGATTTTTCCTTCTAGCTGCTCCAAAACACTGGAGGCTAGAAGGAAAATCAATATAGTGATTCAGCAGCCATACTCGTTTGCTAAATCCCATTTTCTTTTGTTATACCTCCTCTTCCTCCTTTGATCCTTCTCTGAATCTGTAAGGATCTTTGAGCAATGCCTGTTCTGATTTTTTCATGTTGAGAAGGGCTGTCCTCACTAAAGGATAGCGGGGTGTAATTAGCTGATAATCTTGGAGAGGCTCGTCTCTCCTGAGTTTCAGGATTTATCTGATTTAGGGACCCTTCTGGAATTATAGGTTCCAGGAAAGCAAACCTAGTACATGAAACCCTTATAGACTCTCACTTCGAGCCCTAGGTGTTCTTAAGAGGGGTTCAGTGGGCTTTTTAAAATAGATTTGATTATGGTAACATATATACAGCATAACTTCTCCCATTTCCTCAACTTTAAGGTATAATTCAGTGATGTTAATGACGTTCGCTGCGTTGGGCTACCATCACCACCATCCATTACCAAAACTTTTCCATCCATTAAGCATTAACTCCCCACTCCACCCCTACCCTGGTACCCTGTAATCTACTTTCCTTCTCCATGGATTTGCATATATTCTAGTTATTTCACAGAAGTGAGATGAAACAATATTTGACCTTTTGTGTCTGGCTTATTTCACTCAGTATAGTAACTTTGAACTTCATCTCATCTCAGTTTTAAACAGTGCTGGGTGCCAGGAATTCATCACACGTAATCCCGGAACTGTTGCCTATCTTCCCTCATCAGAGCATCAATCACTCTTTCTCCAGCAGTTCATTCCCCTGAACCTCACATTCATGGAGGAATCCATCTGCTTTACACACCAGCTTCCTAGCAATCCAACTAATTTTGCACTATGAACATAGGTTAAAATAGGATTAATAATTCAACATTCATGATGAAATCCTGTTATTAGCGTTTATCTAAAATTGTTAGGTTCAAAGAAGGCATCAGATATAGGGACACAGGTTTTCAATAAATGAAGTAGATGTCATTTGAATAGGAACTTGTATTAGGCGGAATCATATGAAATTATTGGTACATGATCATTTTTGACCCATGGTTCAACCCAACACAGGGATTGAGGACCACAGGTTCTCCCAACCCCTTTGGACATGTTTCTGAAAAGTTGAGGTCACGGGAACAGTTATTACTGTTACTGTTTATGGGTTTTAAAGATTCCCTGGGGAGAAAGTGTGATTGAAAGTCTAAATCAGCATGGAGTGTATTGTTATTACACATTGAGTGGTCTTTTTGACTTTTCTGTGAACTCTAGTTGTAACTTCAGCTGCATGCATCATGGATAAGAAAAGGAATCGTCAGTCCTATAGGAAAATGGGGGGTTTCTGAAAATTGGGTCTGGTTTCTGCCCTATGGATTGTTTGACCAAAACTCTCTTTTTGATAATTTCACCTGCTGCCTCTTAGGCACTCCTGGGTGGACCCTGGGGACTTGTCTGACTAGGCACACACTGTTTATCCTTTTATTGTTTTTAACATATAGCAAAAACATGCTTCCAACGTGAAAAAGTTAGAATGGGCATAGCCCAAACACCCCTAAAGAGTGGGAGAAAGATCAAAGGTGATGGTGGATTTATACAGAGAAAGTCGGGTTTAACAAATGAGTATGAGTGCTGGATCATTAAACTGATATTTCTTTTAGCCTCCAGTACCTTAAAGCAGCCAGAAATAAAAACCTAAAATTGTGGAATTGTAAGCCATACCAAACTCTGAAATCTGTTCTATAACTAATTGTTTTGATGTATTTTGAAATTTATTGCTTTTATGTATATATGTTATTTAAAGAGAAGGAGGAGTATAACAGAGAAGTTAAAATTTAACAAATGAGTGCTGAATCATTATATTGATATTTCTGTTGGTCTCCAGTGTCTTGGAACAGCTAGAAAAAACACAGAAAAATCATGGAGCTGTCACCCAAACTTTAATATCTATTCTATCTCTACTTGTTAAAATGTATTTGGAAATTTGTTGATTTTTGTCTATATGTTATATTTCACAATAGAAAAAAAGTTTATAAAAAATAACAAAAATAAATATGCAAATGACATCATACCATTGCCCAGGTTTTACTTTGAAAACCTCTTTGCTTGCACCCTATCGATGACGGGAAGTTTATTCTCTCCCAATAATCACGTTCACTTATATAACCTTTTTAATTAAAAAAATTTCCAAACCTCACAACAATCCTGCGAGGCAGTTCTATTTTTAGATAGCGGCAAAAACAGGAATGGAACCCAGGCACATTAACTCTTGGTCTAGTGTTTTACTGCTTTTCTTTGGCAGCCCTAATCCATCTGCCTGAAATTTCTAGTTAGCAAGTTAATTCCAAAAATAAAGTAGAAAACTGTAGCTTCTATATGCCAATCCTGATTCTCCCTATGAGTCCTCAGTAGGCATTTTTTTTTTAATTTTGAAAAGTATTTACTTAGTTTGAATAAATTAATTGCAAATACAAATTAGCTACAATATATAGCCTGAATAGAAATGATTAGGACAAATACAACACAGGACTTGATTTCCTTGCATTAGTCACCAGGCATGTGACAATCTAGAAAGCTTCAAAATCAATTATATTTCTTTGAAAAGAGGGTAACAGCAGTTACTGATATGTAACAACTAGTAAATTTATAATACAGGTTTCCTGACATGCATTTCCTGAGTGAACCCAAATGATCATTTTTTAAAAAAGAAAATTCTGACAATTGAAGTAAAATAAAATAGTTCATGGCTTCTGTGCAACAATTTTTTTTAAACCAAAAGTAAATACAGAACCGCATTATAATAGGATAAATTAAAGCTATGCTACCACATATAGAAATTTGCTACTGTCAGTTAAGTATTATACAACTTTTCAAACTAAAGGAAAACAACTCAAAGATTAAAAAATGATTTTGTCTAATCTAAAAGTGATTTGATATCTACAAACGTCACAAAAGGGTTTGATAAAGTACAACTGCCTATGCTTTTCCTTTATTGTGGTGCATTATAAAAGGGGCAGGGTGGGGTGGAGAGAGACATTTTCTTGCTTCTGAAAGTAAAAAACTTCTCGGTAGGCATTTTTTAAACAACCAAGTATAATTTGCTTTAGCTCCAGATTTTCCTTTAGTCTCCATGTCTCTATAATGCATAAAATGACTCTCAGGGAAATCTCAACGTATTGGACTTCCAAGGGGGAAACCATGTAAAGCAGTGTCAGGTCCACCTGAAAAATGAGCTTCCTCGAAGACGAGGAGTTCTTGATGATGCGTCAATTTACCTTGGATGTTTTTCCGATCAGGTAAGCAATTTCCTTCTCCTCCCCAACAGTAAATGAACTGGTAATAGAACCGAAAATTTTCAAAGTGGTGACAAAGGGCATCTCCGTTTTGTTGTATTTCAAGAATTTGCTTAATTTCATTGAGATTTTTAATTTTAACTTCAGGATATTCTATATATACATGAAAAGTGGAATTTCTCTAAGTTTTTCAGTGACTATTTATTCAATGTATACTATGTGCCAAGCATTCTTCTGGTAGCTAGAGGGTGCAGAAATGCTCAGGACAGATAATGTTTCTGCTTGAATGGTACTTACATATCATTATATTAATTGTCATTGTAGTCCATGTGTTACTATTGATGTAAAATGTTGAGTGTGAATCTATTAGGTCTTGGGTGACAAATCTCTAGCCCTTCTGGGCTCATGGTCCAGTTGAAGCTGGAAGGGACCCTGGAGCTCCATCTGTTCCAGAGGTTCAAACCTTTTCTACCATAATGACCACTTCTGCTATTTTTCTCTTTCCATGGACACCACATTTTGAAAGACCAAAAATTCCATACCCAGCTTAGTATAAATATACAAATATGAAGAAATCCATGTGCTTTTATTGAAGATAAAAGCATGGTCCTTTTTAAAAAATTATATTGAAACTAGCCTGGAAAGAAGATGAGTGTTTATGTTGCATATTTGTTTCCACGATTTCAAAAAAGAGAAACGCAAAAGAGACGATGGTGATTAAATGAAATGCCTGATCCTGGACAGGATCCAATAATGGAGGAGAAAATGCCCCAAAGGATATTATTGGTACATATTAAAAATTGGAATATAGACTTTAAACTTCATATTAATGTTAAATTTCTTGAACTTGATAACTGAACATAGGGTGGTTACATAAGGGGATAATCCTTGTCCTTAGGAAATGCATATGGAAGTATTAACTGTGCAAGGAACATGATGTATAAACCTACTGTCAAATGTTTAAAAAACAGAAATTTTGCAATAGCTTTAAAAATATCTTGAAATTAATAAGATAGATACATAGATAGATGATAGATAGGTAGAATGATACAGGAAATGTGACAAAATGTTAAAAGTTGGTGGGTCTGGGTGGAGGGTATGCTGGAGTTCTCTTTATGGGTTTTGTATTCTTTTTGCAATTGTCCTGTAAGTTTGAAATTATTTCAAACTAGTCAGAAAAAAAAAGGAAGAGGGAAATTTGTGAAATGCTACCCTGATCCTTTTCTTCCCCTAAAGCAATTGTTCTCCAAGTGTGGAAGCTGAACTAGCAACACCAGTCTCACCTGAGAATTTGTTAGAAATTCAAATTCTCAGTCACTCCACACCTATTGATGGTTCTATGTGTTCCAAACAATTTTTTCCATTCTCTGGCTTATCTTTTTCACTCTCTGTACTATACTGCTTAATAATCAGAAGTTTAAATTTTAGTATTGTCAGACTTATTGATCTTATTTTTTTAAAGGTTAATGTTCTTTGTATCTTGTTTAAGAAATTTTTCCCCAACCTGAGGTCATGACAATACAGTTACAGTTTTGATTTTCACATTTAGATATTTAATTTCATCCAAAAGTGATTTTTTGTGTGTGTGGCATATGAATATCCAGTTGTTCCAGCAGCATTTATTGAAAGACTGTCCTCTCCCAAGGATGTGTAATGCCACTGCTGTCATATGTCAGGGGCCCATAGAAGTTTAGATTTGTTTCCAAGGCTCTCTATTCTGTTCCATTGGTCTATTTATCTATCCCTGTACCAAAATCAGCCTGTGTTAATCATGGTAGCTTTAGAAATGTCTTGAAATTTTGTAGAGCACGTCCTCCCCTCTCCTTCTTTATGATTACCTTGCCTATTCTTGGTTCTTTGCAGTTCCATATACATTTTAGACTCAGGCTGTTAGTTTCTACAAAAGACCTCAATTGGCATTACAGCAATTCTCTATGGGCATCCCGCATTTTATTGCACTTTGCAGATACTGCGCTTTTTACAGATTGAAGGTTTGAGGCAACCTTGCTTTGAGCAAGTCTCTGGGTGCCATTTTTCCTACACTGTGTGCTCACTTTATGTCTCTATCACGTTTTGGTGATTATCACAACATTTAAAAAATTTTCATTATTATTTTATTTGTTGTGGTGATCTGTGATAGGATTATTGTAATTGTTTTGGGGCCCATCAATTGTGCCCACATAAGAGTGAACTTAGTCTGACTGCTCCACTGGCTGGCTGTTTCTCTCTCTCTCTTCTAGGGTCTCTCTAGTCCCTGAGACACAGTAATATTGAAATTAGATCAATTAATTACCAACAACATGTTCAAGTGAAAGGAACAGTGACACACCTCTCACTTTAAAAACAAAAGCTAGAAATGATTACGCTTGGTGAGGAAGGTCGAAAGCTGAGAGAGGTCAAAAGCTAGGCCTGTTGTTCCAAAGTTAGCCAAGTTGTGAATGCAAAGGAAAAGTTCTTGAAGGAAATTAAAAGTGTTCCTCCTGCAAAAGCGCGAATGATAAGGAAGCAAAACAGCCTGATTGTTGATATGGAGAAAATTTTAGTTGTCTGGATAGAAGATCAAACCAGCCACAACATTCCCTTAAGCCAACGCCCAATCCAGAGCAAGGCCCTGACTCTCTTCAATTCTATGAAGTCCGAGAGAGATGAGGAAGCTGAAGAAGAAAAGTTTAAAGCCAGCAGAGGTTGGTTCATGAAGTTCAAGCAAAGAAATCATCACCATAACATAAAAGTGGAAGGTGAAGCAGCAAGAGCTGGTGTCCAAAGCTTCAGCAAGTTGTCCAGAAGATCTAGCTAATTGACGGAGGTGGCTACACCAAACTTCAGATTTTCAGTGTTGATGAAACAGACTTGTATCAGAAGAAGATGCCATATAGGACTTTCATAGCTAGAGAGGAGAAGTCAATACCTGATTTCAAAGCTTCAAAGGACAGGCCGACTTTCTTGTTAGGGGCTAATATAGCTGGTGACTTTAAGTTAAAGCTAATGCTCATTTACAGTTCTGAAAATCCTTGTGCCCTTACAAATTATGCTAAATTGACTCAGCCTAGAACAACAAAGCCTAGATGATAGCATATCGGTTTACAATATGGTTTACTTTATACCCACTGTTGAGAACTACTACTCAGGAAAAAATTCCTTTCACAATTTTACTGCTTATTGACAATGCACCCGGTCACCCAAGAACTCTAATGGAGATGTATGCGAGATTAATGTTTCATGCCTGTTAACACATCATCCATTCTGCAGCCCATGGATCAAAGAGTCATTTCAACCTTCAAGTCTTATTATCTAAGAAATACACTTTGTAAGGCTATAGCTTCCATAGATAGTGGCAGATCCTCTGATGGATCTGGGCAAAGTCAATTGAAAACCTTCTGGAAAAGATTCACCATTCTAGATGCCGTTAACAATATTTGTGCTTCATGGGAGGAGTTTAGAATATCATTATTGTCAGGAATAGGGAAGAAGTTGATTCTAACCCTCCTGGATGACTGAGGGTTTCAGTGGAGGAAGTAACTGCAGATGTGGTAGAAACAGCAAAGGAACAGAATTAGAAGTAGAATCGGAAGATGTGATTGAATTGCTGCAATCTCATGATAGAACTTGAACAGATAAGGAGCTGCTTCTTATGGATCTATTTCTGGTGAAGAGTCTGTGAACATTGTGGAAATTACAACAAAGGATTTAGAATATTGCATAAACTTAGATGATAACATAGTGGCAGGGTTTGAGAGGATTGACTCCAATTTTGAAAGAAGTTCTATGTTGGCAAAATGCTGTCAAACATCATCGCATGTGTTTCGGTTTGCTAATGCTGCCAAAATGCAATCTACCAGAAATGGGGATTTATTAGCTTAGAAATGGACAGTTCTAAGGGCATGAAAATGTCCAAATTAAGGCATCAAGAGAAAGATATCTTCTCTAAGAAAAAGTTGCTGGCACCCGGGGTTCCTCTGACACATGGGGAGGCATGCGGTGACATCTGCTGCTCCTCTTCTGGATTCTGGTGTCAGTGGCTCTCTCTGAGCTTCTGTGGGTCCTTTCTTAGCATCTCTGGGGGATTTTCTCCCTGAGCTCTCTTTGTGTTTCAGCCTTTTATCCTTTCATAAAGGGCTTCAGTAATGAATTAAGACCCACATTGAACGGGCTGGGTCACATCTCAATTGAAATAACCTAACCAAACCATCCTATCCATAATAGGTCTGCCACCACAAGAAAGGATTAAAGGAACATGGTCTTTTCTGGGGTACATAACAGAGTCAAGCCAACATAGCATGCTACAGAGAAATCTTTTGTGAGAGGAAGAGTCAATTGATGAAGCAAACTTTGTAGTTGTCTTATTTTAAGAAATTTCCAGAGCCACCCCAACCTTCATCTACCACCCTGATTAGTCAGCCATCGACATCAGCAAAAAAGATTACAACTCACTGAAAGTTCAGATGAGGGTTAGCATTTTTTAGCAATAAAGTGTTTTTAAATTAAGGTATGTGCATTTTTTAGACATAATGCTATTACACACTTAATAGACTACAGCATAGTGTAAACATAACTTTTATATGCACTAGGAAACCAAAAAATTTGTGTGACTCGCTTTATTGCAGTATTTGCTTTACTGCAGTGCTTTCCAGCAGTATGCCTGTGATGTGCTTGTATATCAGTTTGGGGGGAGAAGTGACATCTTTGCAACGGCAAATTTGTAACCCATGAATATGGTATGTCTCTGTATTTATATAGATCTTCTTTAATGTCTTTCAATAAGATTTTATAATTCCCCCCATAGAGGTCTTGACATTATTTTCCTTAGGCACTTCATATTTTTAATTATTTGTACATGATTTTTTGGTAAATTTTCATTTTCTGTTTGTAATTGTGCAAAGAATTAATATGGATTTTATATATGTCTTTCATATCCATGGGCCTTGATAAATTTTCCTGTTAATTTTAGCAATTTATCTGTAGGTTGTTTGGATTTTTCTATGTACATAATCATATGTAGGCAGATAAATCAATGAATAAACTAGAGAGCCCAGAAACAGACCTAAATTTCTATGGACTCTTGGCATAAGACAATATTTAGTTTCTAATAAAAGGTAGAGAAATACCTTTTATTTCTCTGTTTTGCATCATTGATTTTTATTAGCTAGGACCTTCAGGCCAATGCTGAGAAAAAATGATACCTGGGCATCCTGGTCTTATTCCTGATTTCAAACACATCACCAATATATATGATGCATGCTGTAGGTTTTTTTAAAGATAAATATCCATTATCAGATTAAATGAATCCCCTTGTATCATAGTATGCTAAGAACTTTTATCATGAAAAGACACTGACTTTTACCAAATGCATTTTCTGCATCTATTGAGATGATCTTATGATTGTTTTTCTCCCTAAGTTTTTGATTTTTGTATTTTTAGTGCTTAGCAGAGGGTCTGGCCCAGGGTAGATGCTCAGTGGAATAATCTTTGAGTGAAGTAAGGAATCCGCAGATAAGTAAAGTGACTTGCTCATGGGTGATGCCAAAAGTATGTGGTAGAGCCAGGAACAGGAACCAAGATTCCTGACTGTTAGTCCCCATGTGTGTTCTACTGTCTGCCATGATTCATCCTACAGCCTCGTATATCAACTTCCTGGGTGGGAAAATTTTATCAAAAATTCCAAGGCCAGGTGACTTTTCTAACTCGGTCTTAACATCTATTAAAAAACCAGCCTGCCTCAAGAACTATGATGTCAAATTTACCATGAGCTCACAGATAATTTCCTAAGTTTTTTTAGCTTATGCACTTGCATGTTCCATTGAATGCCATTCTGGAACTAGGAGGTAGAGGGCAAAGGGTATGGCTGGGATGAAATGTGACTTCATGGAGTATCCGAGATTATTTATATGGGGTGTGGGATCTCATAAGGCCTGTGGAAAATTATTGACTAAGGGACAATTGGCTAATGGACTTTTATAAATGGCTATTTACTAGTTGTTCATTGTGTTCCAGGAAAAGAATAATCTAGGTTACTTTTTCATTAATGCCTTAACCACTATAGTTTATGATTAGGTTAGTAGGTGCACACTGGCTGTGAAGCTGTTGATTTGGCTAAATGGCAATGTGTTTCCACCATATTTACTTTAGCACTAGACATAATGTTACTTAAGGCTCTTTTTTGTTCATGATGCAGAGCATTTCTAAGCCTGATCTGTTGTCCTAAAAGCCTGCAGTCATGCCTGGCTCGTACTCCCTGAGTCCACCTGGGGGTGACCCACAGGAAGTTCTACTACAGTGGCTTCTTCTCATCTCTGACTACAGCTATTTGCTTGGCAGGTGCACAGAAATATTGGCAATGCTGTGGGATTAATGCCCCAGCATAATTCCAACCATGAGGGATAGAAGTTGGGAGCTAAACACCCCAACTTCCTTGCCCTTTGGAAGGGATGACTCTGCTCTCTACAGAGTGTCTCAGAGAGTCCTCACTGGTCTCAGCCTGATTGTCCACAGCAGTACCCACTCATGAAGCCCTTGCTTGGCTCCCTCCCTTTTCACATCTTACTTGCCCCTTCTTCTACTGGTGTTTCTTGGGATTACTTCCCAAATAAAGCACTTGCATGCAGATCCTTGTCTACCAGCCTTTTCCGACTGAGGATACCCAGAAGCCCAATTAATGATGCCCCCACTCAGCTCCAAGCAGTTCATCCCCACCCCCTCAACTACACCCTTTTGTCCCCAGGAAGTAGCCAAAGAAAGAGCATCTTTAAAAGTTAACTTTTAACTTAAAAGTTAAAACTTAAAACTTTTAACTTTTAACTTAACTTAAAAGTTGCTTTGAGCTGGGCTAAAGCATCCCCCAAATCCAACCCCACCTCCTTTTTTACAAGCCCCCACCCAATCAAGGGATGACACATCACCTAGTGGACACCCACCACTCCTGACGTCATTGTACCTTTTAAGCATAGCCCCCAGAATAGAGAGCAGGAGCATTTTCTCTTTCCTTTCACTGGCTCCCCAGTTGGGAGCCATTTTCAGGCTCTCACCTGCTTTCTCTCTTTCACTCTCCCACCCATCCTCTCCCTGATTCCTCACCTCAATAAACCTGTTAAACTTTGGGGGGAAAAAAAGCCAATCCATTTCTGGTGTATCGCATTTGGGCAGATTTAACATACTAAAATAGGGTCTGACTTTGGGGCAAAGCAAGCTAAATTAAACACTGTTTGGTCCTTGTTACTCTGCCACTCAAGGCACTGGACTGGCCATTTGGAACCCACTGAGTAGAGTCCAAGCCCTGCTTCCTGGTGTAATTGACTCCACAGTGTTCCCTCCCAGTCTTCCCCTACTCCATTCCCAATTCCAGCTATTTTGGTTTCCTTACTGGCCCCTATACGTGCCATGCACCTGCTCGTATCTGTGCCTTCGCTCTTACTCTCCCCCCACCCCGGGGATGTCTTTTAATCATTTGCCTTTCTACCTCTCTGTGTCCAGCACACTCAGCTTCCCAGAGACTAGCACATAATAGGTGCTGAAATTATTTGTAGAACAAATTAATGATTGAGATGTCATTTTCAGCCCATCGGAAAAGTAAAAAATTTTAAAGTTTGATAATAACCAGGGTTGGCTATTGGTATACGGTTATAGGTATTTCATTCACAGCAGTGGGGGGTATGAGATAGTACAGAGTCTCTTGGAGGGCAATTTGCCAGCATCTATCAAAATTTTAAATGTGCCATCATTCAACACAGCAGTTCCATTTCTAGTTATCTATCCCAAAGAAATATTTTATCCAAAGAACTGCCCTAGTTCTCAGAAATACTGCAGAAGAATCTGAAAGTATATGAACAGGGTTGTTCATTATATTATTATTTGTAACATGAAAAGTTGGAAAATGTCTAAATGTCCATCAATAAAGAATGGTTAAACACTGTTTGGAATGTGGTAGAAAATGTTATACAGAAATTAAAAGATATCCAATTTTTTTTT
>PVIY010029724.1:0-31723 GCA_004026745.1 Myrmecophaga tridactyla | reverse complement strand
ATATGTTTTACTTGTCTGTTGACAAGGTAGATAAAAGGAGCATCAGACACAAGGTTTTCATAATCACACAGTCACATTGTGAAAGCTATGTCATTATACAATCATCTTCAAGAAACATGGCTCTACATTTTCAGGCAGTTCCCTCCAGCCTCTCCATTATACCTTAACTAAAAAGGTGATATCTATTTAATGCATAAAAGTAACCTCTAGGATAACCTCTCGACTCTGTTTGGAATCTCTCAACCAATGACACTTCATTTTCTCTCATTTCTCTCTTCCCCCTTTTGGTTGGGAAGGTTTTCTCAATCCCCTGATGCTGAGTCCCAGCTCATTCTAGGATTTCTGTCCCAAGTTGCCAGGAAGGTCCACACCCCTGGGAATCATGTTCCACGTGGACAGGGGGAGGGCAGTGAGTTTGCTTGTCGTGTTGGCTGGAGAGAGAGGCCACATCTGAGCAACAAAAGAGGTTCTCTTGGGAGTGACTCTTAGGCCTAATTTTAAGTAGGCTTAGTCTATCCTTTGTGGGCTTAAGTTTCATATGAACAAACCCCAAGATTGGGGGCTCAGCCTATTGCTTAGTTGTCCCCACTGCTTGTGAGAATATCAAGAATTCAATTTGGGGGAGTTGAATTTCTCCCCTTTCTCACCATTCCCTGAAGGGGACTTTGCAAATACTTTTTTATTCACTGTTCAAATCACTCTGGGATTTATCAGGGCATCACTCTGGACAAACCAACAAAATCTCATGCCTTACTCAAGGTTATGGAACCTATGGTGTTCAATTAAGCTGTCTACATAAGTTATATTAGGAAATGCACTAGTCAAAATATAAGTTTTGTACCAAATAAACACTTTTTGCTTTAGTCTCACACACAAGTTAAAATTTTAAAATATTAATTACCATCTATTTTCAACACCCTGCAGTAATGACATTCTGTTGTTCTTCCTCATGCAAAAACATTTTTAAAATTTGTACATTTAGTCACTATCATTATACACTCTAGGCATTCTTGGATGATACCTCTCAGTCTTAATCGTCCTTCTTTCTGATTTCATTTGTGCCCCCAGCCCTCCTCCCTCTATCATTCTCACACTCAGCTTCATCCAGTGTTTTAAAATAATTGTATTACAGTTAGGTAGAATTGTGCTATCCATTTCTGAGTTTTTACAATCAGTCCTGTTGCACATCTGTATCCCTTCAACTCCAATTACCCAATATCTTACCCTATTTCTATCTCCTGATGGTTTCTGTTACCAATGAAATTCTCCAAGTTTATTCACTAATGTCAGTTCATATCAGTGAGACCATACAGTATTTGTCCTTTTGTTTCTGGCTAATTTCACTCAGCATAATGTTCTCAAGGTCCATCCATGTTGTTACATACTTCATAACTTTATTCTGTCTTACAGCTGCATAATATTCCAACATATGTATATACCACAGTTTGTTTAGCCACTCGTCTGTTGATGGACATTTTGGCTGTTTCCATCTCTTCACAATTGTAAATAATGCTGCTATAAAAATTGGTGTGCAAATGTCCGTTTGTGTCCTTGCCTGCACGTCCTCTGAGTAGATACCTAACAATGGTATTGCTGGGTCATATGGCAATTCTATATTTAGCTTCTGCTAAACTCCCTTCCACAGCAGTTGTACCATTTGACATTCCCACCAACAGTGGATAAATGGGCCTCTTTCTCCACATCCTCTCCAGCACTTGTCATTTTCTATTTTATTGATAATGGCCATTCTGGTGGGTGTGAGATGATATCTCATTGTGGTTTTGATTTGCATTTCCCTAATAGCCAGGGAAGTTGAGCATCTTTTCATGTGCCTTTTGGCCATTTGTATTTCCTCTTCTGAGAAGTGTCTGATCGAGTCTTTTGCCCATTTTGTAATTGGGTTGTCTGTCTTTTTGTTGTTGAGTTGAACAATTTCTTTATATATTCACTAAGTTCTTTGATGCATGAAAGCGTTTAATATTGAGGAGTTCCCATTTCTTTCTTTCTTTCTTTAATGCTTGTGCTTTGGTTGTAAGGTCTAGGAAACTGCCCCCTATTATAAGATTGATAAGATATTTCCCTATATTTTCTTCTAATGGTTTTATGGTCTTAGATCTAATGTTTAGGTCTTTAATTAAATTAACTAAAATTTAACTAAAATTAAATTTTGAGTTAATTTTAGTATAGGATGTGAGATATGGATCCTCTTTCATTCTTTTATATGTGGATATCCAGTTCTCTAGGCACCATTCATTGAAGAGACTGTTCTGTTCCAGGTGAGTTGGCTTGATTGCCTTATCAAAGATCAATTGTCCATAGATGAGGGAATCTATATATGAATACTCTATTCTATTCCATTGGTCAGTATATCTATCTTTATGCCAGTACCATGCTGTTTTGTCCACTGTAGCTTCATGCCTTAAAGTCAGGTATCATGAGAACTCTGACTTCATTTTTTTTCCTCTGGATACTTTTAGTTATTCGGGGCACCCTGCCCTTTCAGATAAATTTGGTTATTGATTTTTCTATTTCTGAAAAGTAAGTGTTTGGGATTTTAAGTGGTATTGCATTGAATCTATAAATCAATTTAGGTAGAATTGACATCTTAACTATATTTAGTCTTCCAATCCATGAACATGGTATGCCCTTCTATCCATTTAGGTCTTCTGTGATTTCTTTAACAATTTCTTGTATAGGTCTTTTGTCTCTTTAGTTAAATTTATTCCTAAATATTTTATTCTTTAGGTTGCAATTGTAAATGGAATTCTTTTCTTGATTTCCCTTTCATATTGCTCATTACTAGTGTATAGAAACACTACAGATTTTTGAGTGTTGATCTTGTAACCTGCCACTTTGCTGTACTCATTTATTAGCTCTAGTAGTTTTGCTGTGGATTTTTCAGGGTTTTCAACATATAGTATCATAACATCTGCAAACAGTGAGAGTTTTACTTCTTCCTTTCCAATTTTGATGCCTTGTATTTCTTTTTCTTGTTTAATTGCTCTGGCTAGAACTTCCAACAAATATTGAATAACAGTGGTGGTAGTAGACATCCTTGTCTTGTTCCTGATCTTAGGGGGAGAGTTTTCAGTTTTTCCCCATTGAGTATGATGTTAGCTGTAGGTTTTTCATATATTCCCTTTATCATTTTGAGGAAGTTTCCTTCTATTCCTGTCCTTTGAAGTGTTTTCAACAGGAAAGGATGTTGAATTTTGTCAAATGCCTTTTCTGCATCAATCGAGATGATCATGTGGTTTTTCTGTTTTGACTTGTTGATATGGTGTATTACATTAATTGATTTTGTTATGTTGAACCATTCTTGCATACCTGGGATGAATCCAACTTGGTCATGGTGTATAATTCTTTTAATGTGCTGCTGGATTCGATTTGCTAGAATTTTGTTGAAGATTTTTGCATCTATATTCATTACAGAGATTGGTAATTTTCTTTTTTTTGTGATATCCTTGTCTGGCTTTGGTATGAGGGTGATGTTGGCGTCATAGAATGAGTTAGCTGGTCTTCCCTACTTTTCAGTTTTTTTTGAAGAGTTTGAGCAGGATTGGTTCTAATTCTTTCTGGAAAGTTTGGTAGAATTCACATGTGAAGCCATCTGGTTCTAGACTTTTCTTTTTTGGGAGCTTCTTAATGACTGATTCAATTTCTTTACTTGTGACTGGTTTGTTGAGGTTGTCTATTTCTTCTCAAGTCAATGTTGGTTTTTCATGCCTTTCTATAAAGTTGTCCATTTCAACTACATTGTCGAATTTATTAGCATAAAGTTGTTCATAGTATCCTCTCATAAATTCCTTTATTTTTGTGGGGTCAGTGGTTATTTCTTTTCTTCCATTTCTGATTTTTATTTATTTGCATCCTCTCTCTTCTTTTTGTCAACGTCGCTAAGGGTCCATCAATGTTATTGATTTTCTCATAGAAACAATTTCTGGTTTTGTTGATTTTCTCAATTGTTTTCATGTTCTCAATTTCATTTATTTCTGCTCTAATCTTCATTATTTCTTTCCTTTTGCTTGCTTTTGGGTTAGTTTGCTGTTCTTTCTCTAATTCTTCCAAGTGAACAGTTAATTCCTTGATTTTTGCCCTTTCTTCTTTTTTGATATAGGCATTTAGGGCAATAAATTTCCCTCCTAGCACTGCCTTTGCTGCATCCCATAAGTTTTGATATGTTGTGTTTTCATTTTCATTTGCTTCAAGATATTTACTGATTTCTCTTGCAATTTCTTCCTTGACTCACTGGTTGTTTAAGAGTGTGTTGTTGAGCCTCCACATATTTGTGAATTTTCTGGTACTCTGCTTATTATTGATTTCCAACTTCATTCCTTTATGATCTGAGAAAGTGTTATGTATGATTTCAATCTTTTTAAATTTATTGAGTCTTGCTTTGTGACCCAGCATATGGTCTCTCCTTGAGAATGATCCATGAACACTTGAGAAAAAGGTTTATCCTGCTGTTGTGGGGTGTAATGCTCTATAAATGTCTGTTAAGTCTAGCTCATTTATTGCATTATTTAAATTCTCTATTTCTTTATTGATCCTCTGTTTAGGTGTTCTGTCTATTGATGAGAGTGTGGAATTGAAGTCTAGAACTATTATGGTATACATGTCTATTTCTCTTTTCTGTGTTTTCAGTGTTTGCCTCATGTATTTTGGAGCATTCTGGCTCAGTGCATAAATATTTATGGTTGTTATGTCTTCTTTTTGAATTGTTCCTTATATTAATACATAGTGTCCTTCTTTGTCTCTTTTAACTGTTTTACATTTGAAGTCTAATTTGTTGGATATTAATATAGCTACTCCTGCTCTTTTCTGATTGTTACTTGCATGAAATATCTTTTCCCAGCCTTTCACTTTCAACCTATGTTTATCCTTGGGTCTAAGATGTGTTTCCTGTAGACAGCATATAGATGGGTCCTGTTTTTTAATCCACTCTGCCAGTCTGTGTCTTTTGATTGGGGAGTTTAACCTATTAACATTTAGTGTTATTACTGTACAGGTAGTATTTTCTTCTACCATTTTGCCTTTTGGATTTTATATGTCATATCTAATTTTTCTTCTTTTTGTCTTTACTGGTAGTCTTCATTTCTACATTCTTCTCCACACGTCTCTCTTCTGTCCTTTCATATCTGTCTCTAGTGCTCCCTTTAGTATTTCTTGTAGAGACAATCTCTTGGTCACAAATTCTCTCAGTGATTTTTTTTGTCTAAAAATGTTTTAATTTCTCCCTCATTTTTGAAGGACAATTTTGCTGGATATAGAATTCTTGGTTGACAGTTTTTCTCTTTTAGTAATTTAAATATATCATCCCACTGTCTTCTCACCTCCATGGTTTCTGCTGAGAAATCTATGCATAGTCTTATTGGGCTTCCCTTGTATGTGATGGATTGCTTTTCTCTTGCTGCTTTCATTATTCTCTCTTTCTCTCTGACACCTACATTCTGATTACTAAGTGTCTTGGAGTACATCTATTTGGATCTATTCTTTCTGGGGCATGCTGCACTTCTTGGATCTGTAATTTTAAGTCTTTCATAAGAGTTGGGAAATTTTCAGTGATAATTTCCTCCATTAGTTTTTCTCCTCCTTTTCCCTTCTCTTCTCCTTCTGGAACCTTAATTAGTTTATTCTGGAGATTGTTTTCACTTTTTTTACCTAGGATTTTCTTGCTAGATGACTTTGTTGTCTATCTGTTCTTTGACATTCAGTTCAGCTTTTTCTGGACCACTAACTTAGATTTTGTTTAACAGAGCAAATTTTTTCAGTTCTTGTTTTCTTGTTTCTTGCCCTGCCTGTATGGTGCCTTCCCCCCCTTAAGAGGATCTACTTAGGTATTATAGACCACAGCCAGATTTTTCCAGACCAAACTAGCCTCCTGTCAGGAGGAAAGAGTCACCTGTGTCAGTTTTCCCTGTGGGTGAGACCCAGTAGGTTGAAAGACTTTCCTGTGAAGTCTCTGGACTCTGTTTTTCTTATCCTGCCCGGTATGTGTTGCTTTTCTGCCTGTGGGTCCCACCAGCATAAGATAATGTGGTACCTTTAATTTTGGCAGACTCTTCCTGCTGGGGGCATGGTGGAGACAGAGGAGAGGTTGTAGGCTGGTTTTAATCGCTTCAAATTTCCAAACCCTGGGGTCTGAATTCCTTTAGGGAGGGATTCCACCTGAGCTGGGCCCCACCCACCCCCTGGGGAAGGCACAGGCTCCAGACAAGCTCTCAGACCTTGTTTCTGCCTATGCCTGGGGCAGTTGCAGCCTGAGAAGCCCTGCCATTGTAGCCAAAGGTGGTCAAGCTGTAGAAATGCAGCTACAAAAAAGAAAGAGAAAAATCTTTCTCAGAGCAGGACCCCTGTTCCTCAGGTTTGCCAATCAAGAGCATAAGTTGGTGTGTTGCTTTGTGTACCTTCAGATCCTATGTGCCCCCTCCTTTCCTTCGGGGCCCAGACCCTTTCAAGTATTATGTGCTATCTGATCCAAAAAACCTCTGTTTCTTTTTTTCTTTTTCCGTCAGCCCTGCCCCCTCAGCACTGGGGCAAAAATCAGCAACCTCTGCTTTGACCATGTTCAGCTGAGCTGGGGGCCTATTTTTAGTAGTCAGAATTTGTGAATTAATTCCACACTTGAAGCTTAGTCATGCTCAGCCCCTGCTGCTGGTGAAGTCCCTTTCCTTTCCCCTCTGGGAAGCAGCCTGTGGGGGAGGGGCACCGGCTGCCACGGCTTGGGGAATTCACAGTTCTGGGGGAGATGGCAGTGGGCCCAGCTGGTCCAGACTGGGGTACGCCGTGTGTCTGGTCACTGACGTGGCCCCAGCAGTTGTTCTGTACTGTTCCTGGCTATTTAGTAGCTGTTCTGGAGGACAAACGAAATCCCACAGCTCACTAAGCCACCATCTTGGCACTCTCTTGTGGTCAATACATTTTTGACAAAAAAGTGCTAAGGCAGTTCAAAAGGAAGAGGATAATCTTTACAACAAATAGTGCAGGGACATGTGGATGTCCAAAAGCAGAAAGATGAATTGAGATCGTATGTCACACCATACATAAAAATTAACTCAGAAATAATTTAAGAACTGAAACTATAAAGCTTTTAGAAGAAAACATGGGAGACAATTCTTGTGCCCTTGGATTACACTAAGATTTTTTAGATATAACACCAAAAGCTGAGTCATAAAAATAAAATTTGATAAACTGGACTTCAATAAATCAAAACTTTCATGCTTCAAAATAGTCCACCAGGCAAATGAGAAAAGGCCATAGACTAATAGGGGAAAATATCTGTAAATGATATATATGATAAAGGACTTGCATCCAGAATATATAAAGACTAAGAAGACAAACAATCCAATAAAAAAAATGGACAAAAAACTTGAATAGACATTTCATGGAAGAATGCATATACATGGCTGAAAAGCACATGAAAAGGTGCTCAATATTATTAGTCACTAGGGAAATGCAAATTGGAGATAAAATGGGGTGCCACTACAGACTCAGTAGAATGGCAATAGGAAAAAGACAAATGGTACCAAGTATTGGTGAAGACAAGGAGGAACTAGGTCCCTTGTACCCTCACCCCTCCCTCTCATTGACCACTAGTATTTCCATCTACCCAATTTATGTTACTGCTTATCCCCCTATTATTTATTCATTTTTACCCATATTTTTTTATTCATCTGTCCATACCCTGGATAAAAGGAGCATCAGACACAAGGTTTTTACAATCACACAGTCACATTGTAAAAGTTATACCTTTATGCAATCATATTCAAGAATCAAGGCTACTGGAACATAGCTCTATAGTTTCAGGTACTTCCCTCTAGCTCTCCATACACTATAAACTAAAAAGGGATATCTATATGATACATAAGAATAACCTCCAGGATAACCTCTCGACCCTGTTTGAAATCTCTGTCACTGAAACTTCATTTTGTCTCATTTCTCTCTTCTCTCTTTTGGTCAAGAAGGCTTCCTTAATCCCTTGATGCTGTGTCCCGGCTCATCCCCAGGCATCCTGTCCCATGTTGCCAGGGAGATTTACACCCCTGGGAGTCATGTCCCACATAGGGGGAGTTGAACTTGTCTTTTTTGGGGGATGCAATTCAGACCCCCAAGTAAAATGCCAAGTATTGTTAAGTGACTTAAACTAGTGAACTGAGTCACATGTATTTGCTCTTTTATGACTCAATTGGGAAGACACAGCATATTCTTTTGCCTGAAATACTAAGGTAAAGGGTCTATCATCTTGAGCAGAGAATATTTATCCTAATTCTAACTTTTCCCACTTTGAATACCTCTTAGTGTCAATATGATACTTGATGGTATTTGCACATGGTTATGAATGTTATACTATTAAAAAAAATTAAGTGTCTTGGTGGGTTTTTAGGATTGGAGGCAGTTTTTTCAATATGTATGTAAATAATGGGTATGAATGAATGCTTATTCTTACACTTACTCACCCAGTAAATATTTATTGAGGACCCACCATATGTAAGCTCTGGAAGGAAGGCGATCAACAGACCTCCTTAGTAAGGGTCAGAAAATCTCCAGTCATGGAGATCTGAAAAAAACTGAATTTATTCATGAAGTATGAGTGGTTTAAACATCAGCAGCAGGATTTCCTGTTTGGATCATGACTTTGTAATGCTGTGCGTGCATGTATTATGTTTTCTAAGATTTTAATGTACAGCATATGCTAATATAATCATTTAAAAAGAAAAATGAAAAAACATGTATGTGTTCCCTGCAAATATATCTAAACTTCAGTGTTCAATTACAAGTCTTAACAGCAAAAGTATTAATAAGTGTTTGAGACATTGAAGTAATAGAGCCAGAAGTGTCACAGTTTTTATGAATTATGATAGAATGTAATGTTGATTGCTACATGATAAAGAATTTATATAACTTTATGCTTTGACAGTTCAGCTTGAGTAGGGTGTTTCTTTGTAGCCTCACAATTCCTGGAGTAATTTAGATGGAAGAGACTGATGAATGTTTATTTGATGTATTTATTTTGAAATGTTTCATAATTCAAATATTAAGTCCTTAGCAGAAAAAAAAATAGAAATTAGGAAAAGCTAGACATCAGTCACATAGTGATTCTGTTCAAGTAGGAAATTGTCTTTCTTTTCAGTCATCTCTTTCTATGTGTAAGTTGTATTTTACATAATTGTAATCATGTTGCATAAGTGTAAACAGCTTCCTTCGATTAATTACAATTGATTTTCATAGCTTTCTTAAGCCATGGAGTAAAATAGCTAGATAATCACTGAGAGTAGATTTTGTAGTTCAATTAATTATTTCTCCTTCTCTGACCACTTAGTTTCAAAGCTTCTGCACACGATGTGCATAAATCTTTTCTGCTATTAACATTATGTCATCAAGATAAATTTATAAAGCTAGTGTGTTTCTTTAACAAGTTGTCACATTGCCAAATCTCTTTCCACAGGTTTGTGTTTTCAACACCATAAATGAGTCATGTGCAACCCCTTTCTTTTTAGTGAGTTTGTTCTTTATTTCCTTTGTCTGTTAAACATTTAATGTCTTAGTATTGTTCTTAGTTCATAGGAGGTCATTTGTATGACTAAACTGTTAAGTAGTCGTTACAAATACATTCCTAATCTGTTGTTTATTATACATTTTTGGTAGTTTTTTATTTTGTCAGATAAATCTTCACATTTTTATCAAGTCACATCTTCCAATTATTTTTGTTTTTCTTGGTAATTTTTTTCCCATTAACTTTGTGAAAACTTCTTATGGAGGATTGATTACTATTGTGTTGTCTTTTGATTTTTCTGTATCTGACTAGGGTATGTATTCCTTTTATTTTACTACCTGCTGTTGAGGTGAAGAAATAATATATACTTTTCCCATTCAATAGCCAGTATTTCCATGCCCATTACCTGATACTTTTTTCCCTTTCTCATACATTTCTGGTGCCACCCTTGTCATTTGTAAAATCTTACATATAAAATAATTTGTTTCTGAACAAATTAAAAAAAAATCTATTTGTGATTTTTTATTAACACGTCTGTCTATTCTTTCATTGGCATAAAAATATTTCTAAAATCCATCTAGAAAAATAAGTAGGTAAAACCAGTAGAAATGAAAAAACCACAGGAATTGTGTTTATTTGGCCTTCACTTCCCTCTCAGTTCCCTGCCTGGCACATGATAGGCCCACAATTAAATACTGGTTGATGAATGAATAGATTAAAAATAAGCTCAGTAGAATGGGGTTAGAATGAATCTCCTTTCCGTGATATTTCTCAGTATTTCTTGCAACTAGTTTCTTGATAAGCTTCATTGGAGATTGAGTTCCAATGGCCACCTGCATAGTGGCGATAAAACGTGATTACTGGTTGAGTGTGGACTCCTGCTGCCCAGGGTCAAATCTGACACCCTGTTGTCTGATCTGAGGGGTTCTGTCTGGAAGCTCTGCTGGTGGACAGCAGTTCCGGCTTTACACAGAGGGACAGGAATCCTTCAAGCTGTGGTACAGCCATCTGTGAAAACTCATGAATTATCCCCAAATCATGTTTCATGGAGCACTACCAATGGTATATGCTCCATTCTCAGTTACCAAGTTGGCCAAATAGTCAATTACACATGCCTGGAGAGTCACAGAGGAGCAGAAGACGTTGGAAGCCTTAAGAAAATTAGTGGAAAACTCAGGTGTTACTCATGCTGGGAGACAGAAGATCAGGGAAAGGGGACAGGTTGGCTGTCCAGAACCCTTGTTTTCTCTTTGCTGTTCTCTTCAAAGAGAGTCCTACAAAGCCTAATTGACTCCCCAAATTCATTGCCTTCCACTCTTCTCACTTAGTTTCCCTCTTTTTTTTCCCTTTATCTAGCACCAAGTCTCAAATAATCTCTCTGTCTCTCAGTGTCTAAGTCTTCTGTTTCTAAGTCCTTTGTTGCTGGAACTTTTTCTTCAAAAAGGAAGGTACTTTTTGAATGACCTTTCTCTCTCTCCTCTCTAACCATTCTCAGTCCTTGATTCCATTTGCTTCTTGCTGCAGATGCACTGTTTAGAGAGTCGAACCAGTTTGGAAGACTCATAACATACGATATTACGAGTCCTTCTCTCTAGTAGGATTTCCAAAATCATGCAGTCCCTTTTGGCTTAATTCCTGAGAGTCTCTAGCGAAGCTGTGCTCTGCAGACATGACTCTGTAGCTCCCACAGGGTTGGCTCTCTCTCCTCTAACTGCAGTGCTGCTTAGTGGACTTTCTTTACTCATTTCATGCCTACATCTGGGAGGGTGTAGTTTTCAGCTACTCCCTCTTCATAAACATTGTTATATTGCGCTTAACATTTCGACCCTCATGTTTACATGGATGACTGACAAGTTCACGTGTTTAGGCTTGATGAGAGTAGCCTAAATGCTCTACATTTCCTATATAGGATTAATGGACAATAAACAATTATTCCTTTCTTTTTCCAATGATGTTTAAAACTCTCATTTTCTATCTTTCTTTTTTCCAAAACAACAGCCTTGAAAAATATTTTTTACCTCAAATTTCCTATGGGGAGACAGAAATAACTAGCGTAGAAATTTTAATATCCATTTGTGAGCCCATAAATCTTCAAACTGTTTTAGTACATGACCTCTAGAACAAACCATATGCATCATTTAAACAGCAGAAAGAAAATGCAAAATGGCTGCGTGTTCAGACAACAAGCTTCAGGCGTTTAAGCTGCTTTCACTATGGGGTTTTCTGCAGGTTTTGAGTGGGTATTGGCATTTTAAAGGGTTTTAGGCAACAGCAACACTGATATTTCAGAACCTTATTCATCTTTATACATTCTGTGTTTCATTGTTGGTTTTCCACATAACCAACATACCTTTCCTGTCTACTTGGCAAAGGGAAGTTTAACCTGTTAAAATGCCCTTAAAATGAACCTTTACTAATTACAGAACTCTGCTTTGGAAGTACCATGTCTAAATTAGTGGGGGGTTTCAGGACCCCCGAGAATGGCAGGACTGGCTAGCAGGAAGACTGTTCTCTAGTGGCCTTGAATCCTGTGATGCATCGAGCCCCTGGTGGGTTAATCAGTGCCCTGAAACTCCTTGGACCTCAGAGTTTCCCTGATCCCAGAGGACACTATCAAATGCTCCTCTGATTCTCCTCAGGAGCTGTGCTTTGAGCTTCTTGGCAGGTTTCAACCAAAGACTTAGGTGTTTGGTCTAAGATCGCGTCTGACAGCTGCTGTTCTCATTTCATCCTGTTTGCCAGGAACTTGGTCCCTCACTCTGCGCTTGGCTTGGGTTTGTGTGTATTTTTACCTCTTAGGAAAAAAGCCTCCTCTTCCAGATTCAACTGAGTGAAGGGAAACCCTGACCTAGGGAAACACTGCACATATGATTTTTACCCAAACTGTTGAAACATTGTCTCAAGTATGAGACTCTTTAGATATGGGGGGTTCATAAAAACTATATCAAAATAACATTGGGGGAGTGAGGAAGTATAAATTTGAATTTAATTTCCTCTTCTCTCCCATAATCCCATTATTACAGAAGAGGAGATTGAAAGAAAAGTGACAATCTAAGGCATTTCTTTATCTAATTTTCTAAATTTTAATTTTAATTTCTAAAAATCCATATTTTTCCTTATAAGTAAATTGGGGATAGAACTGAATGGTTTGTTCTGGACGCATCTAAAGTAGGTATGGTGGATTTCTTGAACTGATTATCTACTCTTATGACAACTGGGAGACAGTTCTCTCTGGGTCTTTCCTATGTCTGCACACCCTGGGAGCAGAGGTGTTTGCTGCTCCTTTGCCCCTGACCACCTGCTCGAGAATGCTTGTATGGCCAAGAGCTTTGGAGGTAGAGTCTCTGGAGCAGACAGTAGGCTCCTTTACTTTGCAGAATAATACAGCTGGTGTCTCCTTCTAGAGCAAAGATCAGACAGGGTTGCTTATTGCTCATTATAATAGATTTGGACCATGTAAACCCTGGCTTCCTGTCAACTAACTGCTGTGCAAGCTCCTTCCACATGGCCCCCTTTGCTTCACCCCCGCAGGTCCTGGGGGAAGGGGACAACAAAACCCTAGAGCTCTATTGCTATGAGTAAAAGTATCCCCTTTCTCTGATCCATTGAGTATTAATTCTTTGGTTTAAGTTTCCTGGGAGAGCTCACTTTCTCATTTACAAGGTCTCAGGGGCTCTCTACGATGACCCCTTCACTGACTTAGAGTGTTCAACTTAGACATCTCATGGGATTTGAAACTGAAAGGAACCAGTATCATTCCTTTTCCATTTTATTAGTCAGGGTAGGTTATGTATGCTGTGGTAACATACCAACCACCATATCTCAATGGGCAAACACAACAAAGGCATATTTCTAGCTTGCACGCATTCAATGAGATTTGGGTGACTTGAGGGCAGCTTCCTCCTTCCTTCTCCATGCGATAACTGGTCTGGACTGCTCCTTTTCAGATGTAGCCATTGGAATATATGCCCTGAGGCAGAGCAGGCAAGAGCACGAGAAGAACACCTGCTCGGCCGTGTGGCTCTGGATTCCCTCTACTTACTGTAGGTTTGGATTCCCTCCACTTCCTGCGGGGCTGGGTTCCCTTCGGTTCCTGTGGGTTTGGATTCCCTTTACTTCTTGTGCGTCTGGATTCCCTGAACTTCCCATGGGTCTGGGTTCCCTCCACTTCCTGCCTGTTGACTAGACCAAGTCAGATACCCCAGGCTATAGGGTGGCTGGGTGTGTATTCAGTGAACAGCAAGTATCTCTGCCACTGTCACGGGCATCTTTGCAAATACTTTTAAAAAGTAAGTTGATTTGCCAATTTATTCTCATGCTAGCACACACTGAAAAGACTATTATGGCCTCCATAATATATTTCAATATCTGCTATGTGTGACTTCTTTGTAAAAAAAAGTACGTTTTCTATTTTTTGTCTAAGTACTCTTCCAGAGAACACTCAAAATCCTTTTGGAGCACTTAAAATTCCTTCAGAAACTTGTTTTTGGGGGATTTTTATTGCAATCAAATTTCAGCTCTAAGGAATTTAGGAAGAAGGATATTTCATAACATTAATTCTCTCAATGCAGAAGCAGAAGATATTCTAATTTCTGTGTCAGGAAGATTTGCAGTTTTCTTTGTAAGATTCTAATAAGTTCTAAAGCAATTATTCACACCCATTTTAGGTTTTTAATGGCTTCTTGTGAATGGAAATTCTTTTATACTGTTACCTAATACATTTGATTGTGATTACTGAAACTTGTTCCTTTGAAAAAAAAAACCTGGTAAGATAGAGAAGACAATGGAAAGCCTTTCAAGAAAATGAAGGGAAAAAAATTGAAAGATGAAATACAAAAAACAAAACAAAGCAAAATCATAAGCAAATACTAGGAACAATCATATTCCAATTTTAAATTTAAATGTCATGGTTATGTTTCTAGGAAAAGTATAAAATGCTGAAATTGGTCCTCAATGAAATAGAAATTAAAAAGAATTTTTAAAAAAACTTGCACAGGTAATAACTATGAAAGAAATAGAAGCAGTAATCCAAACCATCGCCCTCCCAAAACGTACCATCCTAGTTGGTTTTCAGGCTTGCCCTTTGTTTTCAGCACTGTTAGGGAAAGACCTTGTTGCGTTTTCAGCTGACTGATCATTAAACAATGTTTTGATTTTATATCACGATGTGATTTCTGGTGAAGGAGTTCAAAGAATTGAATGACATTTGCAAAACAAACAACAAGAAACCTCCCTCCTTTATTATCTATTTATTTATGTAACTAATGTTTCTGAGCACTTATGTCCATAAAAATGAAAACCACAAATAGAACTGATGTTGAGGACGGCTTCATTCTACCATGGTTACGTTGAACTACCTGGAAAACAAAAAGAATACCTTCACCTTTCTAATTAAGAGATCCAGTTGCAGTAAAATTTACTTGTATGTTTAAAAGTTATTCAAGGAAATTTGCAATGTTCTGATGAATTGTGCATTGGTAATAATTATATTGACAACTCAGTCCATTTTTTTTTCTTGCATGGGCAGGCACGGGGAATCGAACTCAGGTCTCTGGCATGGCAGAGGAGAATTCTGCCTCTGAGTCACCGTGGCCCAGCCTCAGTCAGCAATCTTTGTTCCCTAATAAGTTCCCCATTTCTGCCGATGCCACTGGTCGGGGACCTCACTTTGAGAAGCGAGGTTCTACACTCTCCTGGGAAGCGCATTGGATGGGAAAGCACGGTCCCATGGCATGAGGGCAAGGGGGGCACCTTATGTCTGGGTGTTCCGAGCAGGAAGGGCATGGAAGGGTTGTCCAGCCCGTGAAAACAGACCCTGGCTACCTCGGTCCAGCGGAGCAGTCGATGCGGAAACAATACCATGATTAAAACCACGAAATGGAGGAAATTAGATACTTTTGCACAGCCAAATAACTTTTCTCTCTCTTTTTTAAAGTCTTTTGAAAGACAATCTTACTGCCTACTCTTTTGTTTTTTTGTATTTGTAATAACAAATCTTCACACACATGTTCCAATCAATGGTTCATAATATCATCTCATAGTTGTGTATTCATTACCATGATCTGGTTTTAGAACATTTGCATTGCTCCAGAAAAAGAAATAAAAAGAAAAAATTCACACTGTCCATACCCTTTACCCCTCCCTTCTCTCTGACCACTAATATTTCAATCTACAAAATTTATTTTAAGCTTTGTTCCCCCATCATTTGTTTATTTCTTATCCATACTTTTTATTCATCGTCCATACCCTGAATACAAGGATCATCAGATGCAAGGTTTTCACAATCACACAGTCACTGTAAAAGCTACAAAGTTATACAATCATCTTTAAGAGCTACTGGAACACAGTTCAACAGTTTCAAGTACTTCCCTCCAGCCACTCCAATACACCATAAACTAATAAGGGATATCTATATAATGCACAAAAATAACTTCCAGGACAACCTCTCAGCTCTGTTTGGAATCTCTCAGCCACTGACACTTTATTTTGTCTCATTTCTCTCTTCCCCCTTTCTCAATCCCTTGATGTGGGTCCTGGCTTGTCCCCAGGAGTCAGGTCCCGTGTAGTGGGGAGACCTACCTGTTCTTAAAGCTGGATCAAAAACCCGCCTTATGCAATGCTATTGTAAATGTAAAGATTATTGAATCATTTGGCTCAAAAACAATCAGTTTTTTCACAAACGTAGGATTTAGGCAGATTGTTAGTATACCTGGACTTCTTTAATTTGAGCTAGAGGTTAGGGCTTTTAATTGTGATCAAAAAGCCTGAGTACATATTAAAATCCTCATTACCCAGGATAAAAATTCATCATATACACATCAAATGGAATTACTAGGCTAATGAAATTGAGTTAGCGCTAGAAATTTCATTTATAATGAACTAGGGCAGCAGTTACTAAGAAATAAAACATAATTGCTAAATTATGTCAATAATATTCCAAAGCTGGATGTGTATCTTGAGAATATTTAATCGTGATGTGCCCAGACTGGAAAATTCTTAGGAAGCCTGCTCCTGCCTTCAGGCAATCCTCTACTTAACTGGCTCCAGCAGGGTCTTTAACATTTGTCTATTTCCCTGTAGAACAATTCAAACTTTTGACATTTTTGCTCTCATCCTGGAACCTTTACTAAATTACGAGACCTAACAGAAATTTGTTCCACCTGCTTCATGAAGATAGTCCATCTTGAATTGTGTAACACCAATTTGAACACAGCTTTATTCACTCATGCTGTGGTTGAGAGTGGGTTCCGAAGTCAGACCCCTTGTGTTTCAATCCCAGCTCTGCTACTTCATAGTTGCCTAACCTTGGGCAAGTTTCTTTTCTTTTTCTTTTTTTTTTTTTTTTGCATGGGCAGGCACCGGGGATCGAACCCAGGTCTCCAGCATGGTAGGCGAGAACTCTACCACTGAGCCACTGTGGCCTGCCTTTGGGCAAGTTTCTTAACCTCCGACAGCTCTTGGTATTCTCACCTGTAAATTGGGAACGATAATTCTATTAACTAAATGACAGATATGAAACACTTAGCATAGCGGCATGGAGAAATGAATGAATAAGTGCTGTTATTATTATTGTAAATAATAATTTATCCTGTATTCATGCAAACTATATTTGTTGCATGCCCACGGGTTAGCAGTAGAGGCAAGAGGGAGAAAGACTGTCCCAACCATCAGTGAACTCACTGTCCAGTTGAAGACAGACACAAGTGAAGAGTAGATACAGTTCAGTGTTACAAGGGTTGAGACAGAATATTTTGAGACATGAACCTGGGTGGGCAGTGCGGATCATGGAAGGTATCTGGGTTGAGATTTGAAGGATGAGTGAGGTCTACTAAGGCAGTAGGTAAGAGAGTCCCAGACAGAATGATTGGGGACGGATAATATATCTGAATATGACCCATCTATGCAAAATCTTGTTTTAAAGTTTATTGACAGCATTTGTAGAATTCTGTCTTGTTCTTAAAAAATGTATGACCCTTTCTCATTCTCCTATTTTAAATGTGAATCCCTGAGATGGGCTGGTGCTTTAGTGATTAGTATGGTGGCTGACAAATGGCAGGAGGTAATAGGTGTTCATTGAATCGATTGCAATGGATTAAGTCGTAGGAGGGGAAGACTTTAAGAATTAAAACTATAAGTTAGAATTTCTGCTCCAAGAAAGCGGGAGTTAATTGCAAATATACAGTGGATTGCAGTGGGGATATAAATCAAATTTAGATTGAAAGCTTTCTGTCTCTTTTTGGGTCTCTCTCTATATATATTTGAATATATATTTTGAAATATATATATTTTTGGAATATCAGATAGCTGACATATTAAAGCCAGTACAAAATATTTTCAGTAGATCATTTGCTCCTGCTTATTGGCAATAAATAATTGAGAAGTTTGCACGAAGTTCCATATACTTGAGATTGAAAATAAATATATAATGAGGGAATGCTTTAAAATATATAAAGCAGTGTCTGAGTGTTAAGAGATCATCACACGTAAGAGTTACACTTGAGAAAATTTGCAAAACCTTCACTGTAGAACAAAAATGCTTTATTGTCAAGAATCACTTTTCAGTGTCTGCATATTTTCTGAATAGGGAAGCCTGGATAGATCTCAAGGAAGAAAATGGGAACAGTTGGCTCCATTGCACATGCAGATCTGAAGCTGTAAATTGATTTCCAGAGGAACTTTCTAGACCTGTATTTCCTTGCTGCAGAAAATGTGTATTTACAATTTTATTCTTGTGGTGCTAATTGTAGCAACAACTGAAACTATCTTTTCCATTGTTTTTAAGGCCTCAAACTGTATGTTAATTTATATGAAGTAAGCTAAGCGAGGAGAATAAGACAGGCAATTAGAGACCTCTTTCATGTACTATTATAGTTGATGGCAAATAAGACAATAAGTTGATTAAACTTGATAACAAAAGCTTTTTTGCTCTTGAAAAGTGAAGTAGCATCCTTCACTACATTAATCTTTCAGCAATCTTCCTTGCAATTAATTAATTCATTATTTTGTTTTGGCAGAGCTTGAAAAGTATACTTTTCCCCTGAATTTTCAAAATCTCTGTATCTGTGTGTCCTGTTAAGATCCCACTCAATG
The DNA here is from genome assembly GCA_004026745.1 of Myrmecophaga tridactyla. NCBI lineage: Eukaryota > Metazoa > Chordata > Mammalia > Pilosa > Myrmecophagidae > Myrmecophaga > Myrmecophaga tridactyla. The sequence goes on along the minus strand of PVIY010029724.1, from coordinate 13,140 downwards.
GCATTTCATTTAAGATAGTAAAATGAAGCCAGATTTAAAAATCTCTCCCTTCCAAAATCTAGTGTTATAAATAAAAATCACTAGGGGGAAAAAAGAATCAGGTAATAAAAATGGCGGCAGCAATTAAACAAGGGAGAGATTGTGGCCAGCAAAAGGACAAGCACAGTTCCCTAGTTAGCAAGGGCTGCCAGGGGCTGGATGGATGTGGAAGTAGGGAATAGGCTGTGGACAAACCTGATCTTAAAAAATACAATTCATTAGGGACTGGGGGCAGCCGGAGGGAAAGACAGAACGTGTGGGCAGCCAGGTGAGAAGTTGTGGAAATGTCCTTGAATTAAAAACCTCTTTCTTGCCTTTCATCCTTTTTCATTGGAAAAGAAGTTTCCCATCTAGGAGCCCTCTATTGGGATGAAAGAGGAGGAAGAAATACAAAAGCATCTTAAAAATATTAAATAGCTAGTGTTCTAGTTTGCTAGCTGCTGGAATGCAATATGCCAGAAACAGAATGGCTTTTAAAAGGGGGAATTTAATAAGTTGCTAGTTTACAGTTCTAAGGCCGAGAAAATGTCCCAATTTCAACAAGTCTATAGAAATGTCCAATCAAAGACATCCAGGGGAAAAAATCCTCGGTTCTAGAAGGCCAATGAAGTTCAGGATTTCTCTGTCAGCTGAGAAGGCAAATGGCGAACCCAGTCAGAGTTTCTCTCTCATCTGGAAGGGCACATGGTAAACACAGCATCATCTGCCAGCTTCTTCTCCTGGCTTCCTGTTTCATGAAGCTCCCCGGGAGGCATTTTCCTTCTTCATCTCCAAAGGTCACTGGCTGGCAGACTCTGCTTCTCATGGCTATATTGTTCTGCTCTACTCTCTCTGAATCTCTCATTCTCCAAAATGTTTCCTCTTTTATAGGACTTCAGAAACTAATCAAGACCCACCCGAATGGGTGGAGACATGTTGTCACCTAATCCAGCTTAGCAACCACTCTTGATTAAATCACATCGCCAGGGAGATGATCTGATTACAGTTTCAAACATACAGTATTGAATAGGGATTATTCTGCCTTTATGAAATGTGATTTAGATTAAAACATGGCTTTTCTAGGAGACATACATCCTTTCAAACCAACACACCCAGCTATCAGATGTAATAACAGGGAGAAAAAAGGAGAAATGAGATTAGATTTTTAGAGGGAAGCAGGGAAATAGATGAGCTAAGAGCCTCTAATAAAGTTCTCTTCATTGACCTATGAACTCTCAACACAGGGACCCCCTGAAAATCTTTCCTCTCTTCTGCTTTAGGAGAATAAAAGTGGCTGCTGAAAAAGGAAAGGTGAAGTGTGGTTGGGGAAAAATCCAGGCTGCCTCTGATGGAGCTAAGACTTCAGGAACTCACATTGATTTGGAGGAGTTATTTGAAGTTCAAGTTTTCCCAAACTGGAGTAAGACAGACTCAAGATTAGATCGAGAGAACCAGGTCACAGAGCATTTAACACATTCCCCAAAGACAGAGCAGAGTCCAGTCTTGCTAAGGGAGACTGTTCTCAGCCACTGCTGAAACTCCTTCCTCCCAACCTAAGCCCTAAGGCCCGAGGTTACAACAAATGGTGCTATCAGCGACCACACTGCAGTGTGGAAGGGAGCCCAGGAGCGTTCATCCAGGCTCCATGGGCTCACCCCACATTTTCTGCATGAGCAACATACGAATGGAACAAAAACCAATACACCAGTCTGGAGTCTATGTAAACCAACTGTAGTAAATATATTAGGGAGATAGAGGGTGTGGGGAGAGAAAAGAGGAAAAAGAAATCTTTGCATACAAAATACAGATTTCAAAAAATTATTCTAGAAGCAAGTATAAGACAGGGAAAGTAAAACATTTCCCTGTGAAAGCATGGTATCATCAAAGACTTTACAAACAAACTGAATTTAACACATAATCTCAAAGATCAGAGCAGAAAAATCAGTCTGAGAATGAAAACAAAAAGACTGTACAGGAAAGGAAACAAATGGAAGACTAGATTCTCCATTTCAGAACTAATGAAAGAAATTATAAGCAGAACAGAGAAGGCTGAAAGCTTAATGTCATAAAGAATGACAGTATTTAAAGATAGAGGACAAGGACACGAAGATTGGAGTAACTAAAGAGAGCTTACAAAGAAGAGATAAAGAGGATCTAATAAAAGGATAAATGATGTCCCTGAAATAGGGAATTAACCAACTGGTGTGGTAAATGTGAGACTTTTCAGAATTGAAAGGAAAACTGCCGTTGCAGATTGAGGGGCAAACTCTGTTCCAGGAAACACTGATTACATTAGCAGAGCCCCTTATATGGACTTCCAATCAATAAGTCCTTATGATGACTAAATCTAATTTTGCATATGCATTTTCTCTTCTGCCATTTGATTCCTGATACATTTATCTTGAGAAGTGGATAATAACACAATAGAAACCCCCAAAGCATGATGATAATTGGTTTTTAGAGTTACCCTGAATTTTCCCAAGTCCAGGTTAGATTTTGAAATTGTGTTAGAATTTGAGCTAATCAATTGCAGAGGACAAAAAAAACACCCATGGGATATGAATATCGGCATTAATAATGTTAAATTATTAGCTAATATTTGATGCAAAGATTTAAGGACTATATTTTCTGGACAAAAATTGAGACACATGGCCCAAGAAATGTATTTATAGTTTTTGTTTTACCATCCTTATTAGTCTATAATCATTGTTACTAAACCTTTCAAGAGAAGGATTTATCTAGAAAGTGAGGAACTGCAGCATTTAGAAATGCAAAACAGTAAATCATTAACAGATTCAGGCACCCAAAAATCCTTTGCTTCGTGCTTACTGCATGCTTACTGCTTACTGTATCAGAGTCCATTCCCCTAGGGATGTTACAATCAGTATGGGGGACAAACCAACAGGGGCAGTTTCAATGCTAGGATCAGGCAGGGTAGGGTGCCCGCTGTGTGGACAAAGATTTAGAGGGTTAGGATGTGCTTTCTGCTAGCGAAGATGACTTCTAAGTGGGATCTTACTCAAGAGGCTCTTTCAATGATACCACGGAGCCTTCTTTTAAGATTAGCTTTATAAGAATAGTTATAGCTGACTATTTAACTGAAGGATTAACGTCCTAAAACTTTGAATGGATTTTTTTTATATCCAATAAATGAGTTCAACATATTTTTACAAATAAACTCTAACTTAGATTTTTCCATATGTAATGCATATAGTGTGTATAATTGAAAACAGTGTAAGTACAGAGAAGTTATCAAGACAATCCTACAAATCCCTGAGAACAAAGTATTCTCTTCTTAGTGGTTCTACAGTACATGACTCATGTTTCTATGACACTTGCAGATTAGATTTAATTATTTGTGCACATGCATTGACGCCTACTTTCTACACCTCATCACCTTTATCCCCCAAAGAATGTGAATGCCTTGGGGAAAAGAACATATGCTTAATTTTTGACCTATTACCTTGCAAAGATAATTAGCTCCCAATTAATATTTATGGCTTCCAGTTGACCAAAATAGCAGCTTAAGCCCTTCGCAGGTGCCATTTCTCCACAGAATCTTCAAACAACTAGAAAAAGCTGGCAATGTCACCTTCCTCAAAATGCCAGAAAAACAGTTAAAGGGTTGCTATAACTGGGCAAGAGCTGAGTCAGAAAAAAGTAGCCTGAAAAAATGGTAGCTGAAGTTTGTGGTACTTTTGCTAGCATCTCCGGAGCCCTCTTCCTGGTGCAAAGTGGAGCCAGAGTGAACCTGTGCTCCATTGTGCGTCCCTGCCCTGTTCAAGGGGCAGCAGAGTATATATACATGCTGGGGTGACTTTATGACCAGGCCAATTAGGCAAAACCTGAAAGACTGAACAGAAAATTTGTCTCAGGCTTGCCCTCCCATAATTTGCCTTACAACAGAAACAGCTTGCAGACAGCTCCACAGAGTAAGAAATAATTAAGGTGAAGTGGCCTGGTGCAAAGGACTCTCTGGGTTGTCATATAATAGAAACCCAGAGGTGGATAATGTGTGTGTGTGGGGGGAATCACTGTTCAAATTCCTGTAAACTTGGAGCTCCTAAGGCCATGAGCAAGTACAAGCCCAGGACAAGGAACAACCTGCAGGCAGGCTCAGATAAGACAGAGAAGACCCTGCACTTTGCATTTGTTTTGAGCTGATCATCTTAATAGGGATGCTAAGCTTTGAAGGAGACTACCAGCCTATGCAGAGACAAATTGCAAAAGACTTGAAATGCATTTTTTGCTTTGCTTTGTTTTTGTTAGCTCCTAACACTCAAGGAAATGTCTGCCATATGACTAGCTGATTAAAACTTAAGGAACAGACAGCTTACGGACTAAATCCCACAAAAACATTTTAAAATATTAAAGTGTACAGTGTGCAACAAAAAATTAAAAAACAAAGAAACAGGAAATTATGGAATAAGACAAAAATCCTGAAATGTTCAATGAAGAGGACTAGAATTTGAAAAATTGGACAAAGACTTTAAAAAAAAATGATCCTCATTGTGTACAAGGAGATAAAGGAAAACACAGAGAAAGGAAAACGATGAATGAACAAGATGAGAATCTTGGTGACGAGGTAAAAAATTTAAATGGAACCAAACAGAAATATCAGAGTTGAAGACCACAATAACTGAAATGAAAAAGTCTCTGGATGTTTTCAACAGCAAATTGGAGGTGGCAGAGGAAATAATCTGTGATTTTGAAAAGAAGACAACTGAAATGATTCAAAGTGAGGAACAGAAAAGAAAAATAATAAAAAAGAATGAACAGAATCTAAGAGACCTGTGGGACACCTTCAAGCATAGAAATAAGCATTATGTGAGAAGGAGGAGAAAAAAAGAAAGAAAGGGGCATAAGGAATATTTAAAGAAACAATGGCAGAAAACTTCCCAAACCTAACTGAAGACAGTAACAAGCACATTCAAGAATTCCAGTGAAGCTTAAACAGGATAAACTCAAAAAGAACCATGTCCAGAGAACAAATTGTTATCAAACTCTACAATGCCAAGGACAAAAAGAAAGTTCTGAAAGTCCCATAAGAAAAGCAAAGATTTATGTACAAAGGAATCACAATATGATTAAGTGCAGATTTCTCATCTGAAATCATAGTGGCAAGAAGGCAGTGGGATGAAATATTTAAAGTCTGAAAGAAAACAATTGCCAGTCAAGAATTTTATATCTGGCAAGACTTTCTTTCAAAAATGAGGACAAGGTTAAGACATTCCCAGTAAACAAAAGCTGACAGAGTTCATCACCACTAGACCTACCTTAAGCAATGCTGACAAGAGTGCTTAAGACTGGAAGGAAAGGGCACTAGACAGTGTGTTGAAGCAACCAAAGAAGACATCACAGTGGAAATTAGGAAATATCTTGAGGCAAATGAACATGAAATCCAACATACCAAAACTATGTTTTGCAGCAAAAACATTACTAAGAGACAAAGTTTTAGCTCTAAATGCTTACATTAAAAAAGGAAAGATTTCAGATCTGAGATCTAACCTCACAACTGGAGGATATAGAAAAAGAAGAATCAAATAAACTCAAAGCAAATAGAAAGAAGGAAATAACAAAGATTAGAGCAGAGATAAGTGAAATGGAAAGTAAGAAAAGTAATAGAGAGAATCAATAAAACCCAAAGTCGGTTCTTTGAAAAAGATTCAATAAAAAAACAAATATTTAGCTAGACAGATAAAGAAAAAATAGAGGACACAAATAACTAACATCAGAAATGAAAGGAGGGACATTACTACTGACACCACAGAAATAAAAAGGATTTTAAGGAGAAACTATGAACAATTGTATGTCAACAATTTAAGTAACCTAGATGAAATGGACAAAATTCTAGAAACACATGAAGTACCTACACTGACTCAAGAAGGAATAGAAGACCTCAACACACCAATAAATAGTAAAGAGATTGATTCAGTAATCAAAAACCTCCCAACAATGAAAAGCCCAGGACCAGATGGCTTCACAGGGAAATTCTATCAAACATTTTCAGAATTAGTATCAGTCCTGATAAAACTCTTCAAAAAAAAATTGAAAAGAAGGAACCACTTCCTAACTCATTCTTTGAGGCCACCATCACCTTAATACCAGAGCCAGGTAAAGATAACATAAGAAAAGAAAATTACAGACCAATGTCCCTTATGAATACAGATGTTAAAATCCCTGAGAGAACATCAGCAGACCAAATTCAACAGCATATTAAAAGAATTATGAACCAGGACAGGTAGGATTTATCTCCGGTATGCAAGAGTAGTTCAACATAAGAAAATCACATTAACAGAATGAAGGGGAAAAAGTATGATAATCTCAATTAATGCAGAAAAGACATTTGACAAAATCCAGCAACTCTTCTTGATAAAAACACTTAGAAAACTAAGAATAGAAGGAAATTTCCTCAATATAATAAAAGATAGATATGAAAACCCATCGCTAACATCATACTAAATGGCAAACTATGAAAACTTTCTCTCTAAGATCTGAAAGAAGACAAAGCTGTCCATCGTCACCACTGTTATTCAACATGGTACTGGAAGCTCTTTCCGGGCAATCAGGCAAAGAACAAGAAAAAAAAGTCATCGAAATTGGAAAGGAAGCAGTCAAACTTTCCCTATTTGTAGATGAAGTGATCCTATATACAGAAACTGCTAAATATCCATAGTAAAGCTACTAGAACTAATAAATGAATTCAGCAAAGTAGTGGGGTACAAGAACAACAAGAAAAATGAGAAGTATTTCTATGTATTAATAATGAACAGTGGGAAGATGAAGTCAAGAAAAAAAATTCCATCACCTTTTTGTAGAAAAGGAAAAGCCAATCATCCAATATATTTGGAAGAATAAGGGTCTTGAATAGGCAAAGCCATCTTGAAAAAGAGGAATGAAGTTGGGGAACTCTGACTTCCCAATCTTAAAACTTTTCAAGACAGTATGGTACCAGCACAAAGACAGACATATAAACCAATGGAATCCAATTTAGAGCTCAGAAACCAATCCTCACATTTATGGCCAACTGATTTTTGACAAGGGTACCAAGTTCATTCAGTTGGAAAAGAGTAGTCTTTACAAGAATGGTGCCTGGAAAACTAGATCTCCATACGCAAAAGAATGAAGGTGAACCCATACTTCACAGCACCACCCACTTATAAGAGACAGAACTATAAAACTCCTAGAAGAAAATGTAGGGAAGCCTATTCAGTACCTTCGGTTAGGCAATGGTTTCTTAGACTTTATACCCCAAAACACAAGTAACAAAAGAAAAAAGTATATGAATGGTACCTCATCAAAATTAAAAAACTTTTGTGCATCAAAGGACTTTATCATGAAAGTAAAAGGCAACCTGCACATTGGGAGAAAATATTTAGGAACCATAATTCTGATAAGGATTCAATATTCAGGTGTGCTGTTTAGAAGCTGTTATGTACTCCATAAAAGGCCATGTTCTTTTAATCCATTCCTATAGGTACAGATCTGTTGTGGGTGGGACCATTTCATTAGGTAGTTTCAATTGAGATGTGACCCACTCAGTTCAAGGTAGGTCTTCATCCTTTACTGGAGTCCTTTATGAGGATAAAATACAGGAAAAGCCCAGAGAACTCAGAGAGAAACCCTGAGAGAGAGCTCACAGAGATGCTGAGAGGACCCACAGATGCTCAGCAAGAGAGCCACAGGTATCAAAAGCTGAAAACAAGGGAACCCAGGACAGAAGGACCACCAGATGCTAGCATATGCCTTCTCATATGACAGCGGTATCCCAGATGTCAGCAGCCTCTCTTCAGAGTCCAGGTATCATCCTGTTGATGCTTTAATTGAGCCATTACATGGCCTTAGAACTGTAAATTGTAAGTTCATAAATCCCCATTGTAAAAGCCAACCCATTTCTGGTATATTGCATTCTGGGCAGTTTTAGCAAACCAAAATACCAGGATATATAAAGAAATCTTATAACTCAACAAAAAAATGACAGACAGTGCAATTAGAAAATGGGCCAAGGACTTGAATAGGCATTTCTCCAAAGAATATACACAAATGGCCAGCACACAACATGAAAAGATGCTCATCATCACTAGCCATCAGGGAAATGCAAATAAAAACCAGCATGATATACTATTTCACACCCATTAGAATGACTACTATTAAAAAAAAACCAAAATTACAAGTTTTGGAATGGATGTGGAGAAATAGGAACACTCATTCATTCTTGGTAGGAGCATGAAATGATGTGCTGTGGAAGACAGACAGGCAGGTCCTAAGAAAGTTAAGTAAATAAGTATCATATGACCTGGCAATCCCAGTTTTAGATAAATACCTAAAATAATTGGAAGCAGAGACTTGAACAAATATTTGCACACCAATGTCCATAGTGGCTTTTCATAATTACAAAAAGTTGGAAATGACCCGAGTGTTCAACCACCAGTGAATGTGTAAACAAAATGTGGTATGTATACACAATGGACTATTATTCAACCATTAAAAGGAATGAAGTTCTGATACATGTATCAATATGAACAAACCTGGAAGTCCTCATATTGAGTGCAATAAGCCTGACGAAAGAACAAATATTGTATGGTCTCACTATTACTAAATAATTAGAATAAGCAAATTCAGAGTCTGAAATAGAATATAGGTTACCAGGGGCCAGGGTTGGGGTAGAGAATGGGGAGTTAGTGCTGAAATTGGACAGATTTTCTATTTGGGGTGATGGAAAAGTTTCGCTAAATGGATGATGGCGATGATAGCACTACTTTATGAATGTGATTAACAGCACTGAATTATATATTAGAAAGTGGTTAAAAGGGTTATAATTTTAGGTTGTAAATATGTTACTATAATAAAAATTAAAAGTAAAATCCATGGGACTGTACAACACAAATAGGGAACTCTAATGTAAATCATGGAGTATGGTTAATAGTAAAATTATAATATTCTTTCATCTATTATAACAAAAGCAGTGCAATAGTATAAGGTATTAATAGGGATGGTACATGGGAACTCTATTTTCTGCATGATTTTGTCAGTAAACCTACAACTTCTCCTATTAAAAGTTAAGTTAATGATTGAAAGATTGAATGAATATGTAATAGGATGTCAAACCTGCAGTTTCAACTGAAGCAGATACCAAGGTGAGTGTAAGGCAACTTCCCCGGTTCAGAGTAGTCATTCGAGGACCAGCTCCATGACTCACTTTGAGCACATGCAAGAGCAGAGTGAGAGAGAGGAGGGCAGCACTTTGGGTTCAACTGCACTATAACCAACACAGGATAAGAGGTAAGGGGGCTACCAGGAGGGAGGGTGTTTTGGTTTGCTAAAGCTGCCGGGATGTAATACGCCAGAAATGGAACAGCTTCCAAAAGGGAATTTATTAAGTTGAAAGTTTACCATTCTAAAGCCAGCAAGGTGTCCAAACTAAGGCATCCAGTGAAAGATACCTTGACTCAAGAAAGGCTGATGTCTGTCACATGGGAAGGCAAATGGTTGGCTGGTCCTTGTTCTTGATTCCTTTGCTTCCTGCTACAAGATGCCAATTGTTTCCTCTCTAAAGCATCTGTGGTGCTTCATGTAGTTCTTCCAGGACACAACTCTGAGTTCTGGCTTGCTTAGTATCTCATAGGAAGGCACATGGTGATATCTGCTGGGCTCTGCCTGTGTTTCTAGGCATCCACTCTCTCTGTTGACCCTCCAAGCAACTCCAACATCTGCATCTCTGTGAGCTCTGAAGCAACTGTTCTCCAAGCATATGCATCTGAGGTTTCTCCAAAATGTTTCACCTTTTAAAGGCCTCTAGTAAACCAATCAAGACCCATCTTGAATTGGTGCAGTTACAGCTCCATCTATTCAAAATGCCTCACCCACAATTGGGTGTGTCACATCTCCATGGAAACAATCCAATCAATGTTTCCCACACTAAATAATAAGTCTGGCCTTAAAAAATTGAATCAGGATTAAAACATGGCTTTTCTGGGATACCTAATAGTTTCAAATTGGCCCAGAGTGTAAGGAACCTCCAAGACTGAATTTCTCCATCTCCAAAAGATAGGAGAGTTCGTTTCATTTCACAATCAATTTCCAATTCATATGTCTCCATAGGTAAGATAACCCTATCCTCTTCATACCAAGAAGGCATTAATATAACTGAAAATTAAACTGTTACCTTGAGACATGATATGGGGGAATTGGCCAATGGAAAGAGAGTCACTGCCCTTGTTGGGGAACTGTGGGCGGAGGGACCCACAGGTGTTCCTCAAGAGTGCACACAGGAGCCCATGGGTCAGGAAGTAATCTTTCCAGACCCGGGAGGCCCAGAGAGTTTGGCTAATCCCAGGCCCCCGTGGGAGGCTGAATTATACACCCCAGAAAAGCATGTTCTTAATCTTAATCCCATTCTGGAGGTGTGGACCTAGTGTAAAAGGACCTCTTGGAGATGTTATGGTTAGTTAAGGTGTGGCCCAACTGAATCTATCAGGGTGGGCTTTATCCCCTCACTGGGACCTTTTATAAAGTGAAAAAATTCAGACAGAGAGAGGAAGCCATGGAGAAGAGCTGGAAGCCAGAACTCAATAGAACCCAAAAGAGAAAGGAGAGGACATGGCCATGTGATGGAAAAGCCAAGAACCCCAAGTGTTGCCAGCCAGGAGAATGCTACAACCCCCAGAAGAAGCCAGCCTCCTAGCCTCCCAAACCATGAACCAATAAACTTCCATCATTCAAGCCAACATTGTGCGGTGTTTGTCATAGCAGCTGGGAAACTGAGATGAACATCCACCAGGCAGGCGAGAACTTTTCCATTCCGTTCCATCTCCTTTTGGCTGGCAGGATGGAAACCACAGCTTGAGAATCAGGAGGAGGTGAGCAGAGGTAGACAGCATCTCTTCCTCCAGAGCAGATGCCCCGCCCAAACCAGCCTGTCTAGATTGTCCTATATTTCAGTAAAGATTGAAGGGTTGCTACTCTATCAGATTGAGTGGACTACATTTCTGCAGTACGCTTATGTGTCTGTAGGGTTATTTTATATATAGAAGTGGCAAGAGAATCAAGGTGAGTGGCAGGGAAAATGCTTATCCACTGAAACGGAAGACCAAAACTGTTCTGCTTTCATTATATCATCAACTGTTCTTGTTCAGTGTAATATAGTTATTGCCACTTTTTCTTTTCTTTTCTTTTTTTTTGCATGGGCACACGGGGAACTGAATTCGGGTCTCTGGCATGGCAGGCGAGAACTCTGCCTGCTGAGCCACCGTGGCCTGCCACTTTTCTCTTACTAAATTCTTCTCCACCCCAATTTGAGCAAAGCCTCCATGAGGAGAATAGAGCTGCTCCCATCTGAGAAGGACAATGGCGGCCTCAGCCATTTGTGTCACTGTGAGACTGTAGGAGGCCAGATTTCTTTCCTCCCTGTAGGAGGGAGGGGGCAGGGGCTGAGAAAGGTTATCTACCCAGCATGTGCCCTGCCCGGCTCCAGGAGTCCTGGTCAGACCCTGCACTGGGTGCCACCTTCTCAAACAGCCATGTTGTCCAGTAATCAAACTCCCAAGCTTAGGTTTAGAACTTAGCTTCTATAGCACTTCTGAAATTAGGGTGAAAGACCTGGGGGACAGAGTACTGGGTATCCACCTTTTCCCTCAAGCTATTCTTTTGCAACATTCGGGCAAGTTGTGTACAAAGTGTCTGCTCCAGAATTAAAACAGCAAAATGACTCTTGACTAGCCTGTCCTTGCTGCGCGCGCCAATGGCAAGGCAGCTGTGCATCACTCGGGGAATGCGGGCAGCGCACGGGCTATTTGTCTCCTGCCAGCTCTGAGCTTCAGCTTTGCAGACTTAGAAATGTGACGTTTGGCAGCACTGAGATAGATTCATTCCTCGGGGGAGAGTCTCAGTATTCAAGTTAAAAAAAAAGCTGATGTATAAAACCCAAATGACAACTTGATAATTCACTGTGAGGGAACAGAAATGTCAAGGGAGATGAACGGCTTGTACTGACATGATTGATTCACTTTTTGTGTGGGGTCAAGCCAGCTGGGTTGTCTAATGAACAGTAATGTTTGTTAAGAAAGGAATGTTGTTTGTGGGTTTCTGTGGTCCCCGCTGTGCTTAAGGTCACGAGGGCCCTCTTAGTCTCCATACTAACTGCACACTTATTATTTATTTATTTATTTTTGCATGGGCAGGCACCGGGAATCAAACCCAGGTCTCCAGCATGGCAGGCGAGAACTCTGCCACTGAGCCACCATGGCCCGCGTGAGTCCTGCACACCTATTTTATGTGGTTTTCTGTATGCAAATTGAAATAATTTGCATCCCCAAATAAATGTTTTTTTAAAGAAGAGTGCATAATATCTCAGATTTAAAAATACTGTTTATACCTGAAAAAAACAAGGAAGAAAGACATTAACTTACTGATACTAGTTGTATGTGACAGTATAATTATTTTCTTTATAATCATATAGTCAGCATACTTAAAATTATTTTATGTGTATATTTTTATTTTGATATGTGCTGGGTGCATTTGTTTTTATTTGTAAAATTTTTTCAAGAGGGGAAAAATAGGTCTAAATTCTCTCCCTGAACAAAGAGAGGGGATTCTGTGAATGTTTCTGCATGCCTTTATATTAAAAAAAAAAAAAAAATCCCAAATGTTTAAAAGATTCATTGAGGGTACGCTGAAAGAAAAGGGATGAATTTAAGCTTCACTGCAGATAAAGTGTGCTAATTTTATTTCTGTGTTTACCCCAATCATTCTTTCACATACATCACCTTTTTTTTTTAAGGCTCACACTCTCTCCCAAGATATGAAAACTATAAAGAAATGCAAGAATATAATGGAATAGTATGTAGCTTTCTAACACCCTTTAGAGTGCCAAAGCTTTTATATTCGGGTGTTGTATCTTTCTTGAATGTCTAAGTGCTGAGGGTAGAGATGGAATCCACACATTTCCTCCTTACTATGCCTATTGCGCACTTCGTCCTTAAAGGACAGTTTGCGGCCCGGGGCGCTGAATGCCGGGAGGATAAACAGGAGGGGAGAGGGGCTCTTCCGCGGAGCCTCTGGTTTGCCTCTGGCTTCTGTTTGGGGTCTCCCGAGGATGGGGACCTGGAGGCATCCCCGAGCACC
>PVIY010029723.1:13654-31820 GCA_004026745.1 Myrmecophaga tridactyla | reverse complement strand
ACACACACACACACACACACACACACACACACACACACACACACACACACACACACATTGCTTCTTTAAGATAATCATTGATACCTCTTTAGAAAAACTGCAGTTTGGATTCTACCATTAGACTTGCTATTAGTAACCAAAATGCAGGGGTGGAGGAAAGTCCACATACGGAGAACTCTGACCATAACTATCTTAACACTATAGGGATTAAGTCAGTGGTATGTGAATGACAAAGTGCTGGCATGGTGGTGAAATTTGGGAAGGAGTAAAGAAGGGTTTAAGAAAACAGTCATATCTTTTTTTTTTCAGTCTATTTTCTGGGAATTGCAAAGGTAGAAGAAATGTGCACAGCTTCCACACTCAAGTGAGAAGGCAGCTCTACCATCTCAGGAATTAGAGCAGCCAAGGGATGGGACCTGCTGCTTCCTGTCTTCATGCATTACCACCTCGCGGACAGCACAGGCTTCTGGTATCTCTGTGAGGATGAATATAGAAAAAGGACATGCAGATACTGACTGCTGCCTGCTGAAAAGTGTTCTGTTCATTGGTTCAAATAGCAGATTGAGAGTTACAATGAAACACAAGTATTCAGACCATTTTTTCCTTTTCTTCCATGAGAAAAGTGTCACATTCAGCAAAAACATTTCTTTAACTTTTTTTATTGTGAAATATAACATATATACAAAAAAAGAAAATTTCCAAATACATCATAATAAGTAGTTATAGAACAGACTTTAAAGTTTGGTATGGGTTACAGTTCCATGATTTTTCATTTTTTCTTCTAGCTGCTCCAAGACACGAGATCAACAGAAATATCAATATAATGATTCAGTAGTCATACTCATTTGTTAAATCCTATCTTCTCTGTTATACTCCTTGTGCCAGTTTGAAAGGATTTATGTACCCTAGAGAAACCATGTTAAAATCCTAATCAATCTTATAATGGCAACGGTTTTTTCTAATCCCTATTCAGTACTATAGGTTGGAACCTTGATTAGGTTATCTCCATGGAGATGTGACTGAATCAATTGTGGGTATTAAATTTTATTAGATAGAGACATGTCTCCACCCATTCTACATAGGTCTTAATTAGTTTACTGGAATCCTATAAAAGAGGAGACAATTTGGAGAGAGTTCCTTTTGAGAATGAGGAGAGAGCCACAGAACCACGACAGAATGACAAGAGAACCAGAGTCCACCAGCCAGTGACCTTTGGAGATGAAGAAGGAAAATGCCTCTCGGGGAGCTTCATGAAGCAAGAGGACTAGAGAGAAAAGTGGTCAATGCCACCATGTTCACTATGTGCCCTTCCAGCTGAGAGAGAAACGATAACGTCATCGGCCTTGAACCAAGTTATCTTTCCCTGGATGCCTTAGATTGGACATTTCTATAGACTTGTTTTAATTTGGACAATTTCACAGCCTTAGAACTGTAAATTAGCAGCTTATTAAACTCCCCTTTTAAAAAGCCATCCCCCCCCCCAAATAAAATAAAATAAAATAAAAAGCCATTCCATTTCTGGTGTATTGCATTCCAGCAGCTAGCAAACTAGAACACTCATCCCTCTCTTTTTAATTCTTTTTTGTGAAAAATAACATATACAAAAAAGTAATACATTTCAGAGTGCATCACAACAATTAATTGTAGAGCAGATTTCAGAATTTGGTATGGGTTACAATTACACAAATTTAGGTTTTTACTTCTAGCTGCTCTAAGGTACAGGAGACTAAAAGAAATATCAATATAATGATTCAGCACTCATACTCATTTTTTAAACCCGACCTTCTCTGTATAACTCCACCAACACCTTTGATCTTTCTCCCACTCTTTAGGGGTATTTGGGCTATGCGCGTTCTAACTTTTTCATGTTGGAAGGGACTGTCGATGATATGGGATAAAGGGATGGAACTAGTTGATGATCTGGAAGAGGTGGCCCCTCTGCATTTCAGGATTACCTGGTCCAGGGACCCATCTGGAGGTTGTAGGTTTCTGGAAAGTTACCCTAGTGCATGGACAGCAGAAGCAGTTTCCTTCTCTCCCAGTAGCTCCAGTGCACCCTGAAACAAATCTCAGACTTGAGCACCCAATTATGTGAGTTCCTTGCTCTGGCCTATCTCCTCATGTCTATCACTTTAAAAAGTGCTTCAATTTCCACAAATCACCTCAATTCTACATAGAAATAATATCTGGTGAACAATCTTTCAGATATTTCTCTTGTACATACATACCTATAAGAAGGCAGTCTATATAGAGAGGAATAAATAAAAATAAACAAATTTTTTTAATTTTTAAAGAAATGATAGTATACATCACTATATTCCCAGTCTTTAGAACAGTGCCTGGCTTATGGTAGTCGCTTAGTAAATTGTTGTTAATAGATAATCTTAGGCTTGTTATGTTTATTGCAATGCCCACAGCTCCTGACTATTTCTGATATCCTCCTTCCTCACATCCCTGCCTTTACACAGGTATATCGAAGACATGTTGCTTTCACCTAACACATTTAATTTCTAATTTTGACTTCTCATAGAGTGGGCTGTACTGGAGAAAATGGCAATTTTTGACTAGAGGGGCCATCTAGAATTTTCCTTAAAATCATTCAACATTCTTAATCCATACTCATAAGTGGACTCATCACACTTTGTCTGTAGGCACTACTGAAAAGAGGTTTGCCAGGTGTCTCATGTCTTTTCAAGGATAAATGGGGAAGAAAGCAAGTTATCTACAAATTCAAGAAGTTCTAGGTAGCCCATTTCATAGCTGACTTGCTCACCTTGGATGCACCATATCTAGACTTTTCAGTTCACTCTGATATGCTAAACACTTCCACAGAGTAGACTAAACAATGTGACCATCATGAGTCTTCAGGTGTAGGCAGAGGCAGGAGAGACTGGCTCATTTCACTCAACGTGCTGTCTTCCAGGCGCATCCATATTGTTACATGTATCAGAACTTCCTTCCTTTTTGTGGATGACTAAAATTCCATTGTGCGTACATACCACAATTTGTTTATCCATTCATCTGCTGATGAACACTTGGGTTCCTTCCACCTTTTGGTAATTGTGAATAATGCTTCAGTGAACATCAGTGTGCAGATACCTGTTCAAGTCCCTACTCTCAGTTCTTTTGGAACTAGAAGTGGAATTACTGGGTCATGTGGTAATTCTGTACTTCATTTTCTGAGGAACCACCAAACATTTTTCAGCAGAGGCTGCATCATTTTACATTCCCACCAACTATGTATGTAGGACTTTTACATTCCTATTTTTCCACATCATCACCGACACTTGTTATTTTCCCTTCATTTTTTAATATAAGTATTGAATGTTAAGCTACATTGAGGTTATAACTCTATATTTTTATAAATTATAAAAGTATAAACTGAATTTTCGTTAACCCAATATCTTCTGTGAATGTTTCAGTCATACTATGTTTTCCACATTTTTTTCCACAAAAATGAAAGCAAAATGCCAGCCATTAGCTGATGGAAACATTTATATATTCTAGAACACTCTGAGAAAAATACACAGAATTATAAATGCTATGAAATGAATAATGCTTAGTAATATTAGAATGAACATAAGCATTCTAATATGAATAAAGTGCTCTGCTAAAAATAAAATTTCAACCTCTACAAATGTAGACAAACAGGACCATAGTGAGGATAATGCAGATAATTATTTTTTGCTTTATCTAACCAGAAGCCTTCCTGGTGCTGTATCTTTAACAACAGTATCACTTTCTTTTTTATATAGTAGGTATTCTAGTGGCTGTGAAATGGTATCTCATGGTTTTCATTTGTACTTCCCTTAATGGCTAATGATGTTGAACATCATTTTCTGTGATTATTGGCCAGCTGTATATCTTCTGTGAAGAAATGTCTATTCAATTCTTGCCCATTTTTTAGTTGGGTCCTTTGTCTTGTTGTTGAGTTATATGGAGTTCTTTATATACTATATATTTAACTTATGAGATATTTGACTTCCAAATATTTTCTCTCTTACTGAGGTTGTCTTCACTTTCTTGATAATGTCCAATAAAGATTTTAATTCTGATGAAGTCAAAATTAGTGGGTAGAAAAATCAATAGACCAAGCCCTTGATCGCAAGTCTTGCTCTTGTGAAGCTTACATGTATAACAGAAAAGCTTAACCTACCTACAGGTGTGCCTATGAGTCACCTCTGGAGGACCTCTTTTGTTGCTCAGATGTGGCCTCACTCTCTCTAAGCCCAACTATGCAAGTGAAATCATTGCCATCCCCACTACATGAGACATGAAATCTAGGGATGAAGGTCACCCTGGCAGCATGGGAGATGATTCCCAGGGATGAGTCTGACCCTGACACCATGGGATCAGCAATGCCATCCTGACAAAAAGGGGGAAAAGAAGTGTAAGATTCCCAGGGATGAGTCTGGCCCTGGCACCATGGGATCAGCAATGCCATCCTGACAAAAAGAGGGAAAAGAAGTGTAACAAATAAGGTATCAGTGGCTGAGTGAGTTCAAATAGAGTCAAGAGACTATTCTGGAAGTCACTCTAACTTGCCAAACCCCAACCAAAATCATTGGAGCCAATCCTAAAGAACACTGTGCTGGTTTGAAAGGACCTATGCACCCTAGAAAAGCCATGTTTTGGTCCTAATCAATCTTGTGGGAGCAACAGTTTCTTCTAATCCCAATTCAGTACTATAGGTTGGAAGGTTGATTAGGTTATCTCCATAAAGATGTTACTCAATCATGTGTGGGTGTTAAATTCGATTAGATGGAGAAGTGTCTCCACCCATTCTACATGGGTCTTGATTAGTTTACTGGAATGCTATAAAACAAGTATTTTGGAGAAAGCTTCAGAAGAGCATAGCCACAAGAAGCAGAGTCCACCAGCCAGCAACCTTTGGAGATGAAAGAGGAGAAAGCCCTCGGAGGAGCTTCATGAAGCAAGAAGCCTGGAGAGAAAGCTAGCAGACTGTTGCCATCTTTGCCACGTGTCTTCCCAGTTGAGAGAAAAATGCTGACTGTTACAGGCCTTCTGAAACCAAGGTATCTTTCCCTGGATGCCTTAGCTTGGACATTTTTATAGACTTGCTTTAACTGGAACATTTTCTCGGCCTTAGAACTGTAAACTAGCAACTTATTAAATTCCCCTTTTTTAAAAGCCATTCCATTTCTGGTATATTGCATTCCAGCAGCTAGCAAACTAGAACAAACACCTAGAGCAATTTATAAGATTCTACAAAGGTTCTATGCACTAAGGTAACTTTCCAGAAACCTACACTCTGCAGATGGGTCCCTGGACCAGATAAATCCTGAAATGCAGAAGGGCCAGCCTTTCCAGAATATGAGCTAGTTCCACCTTCCTACCCCTTATTATTGACAGCCCTTCCAACATGAAAAAGTTAGAATGGATATAGCCCAAATACCCCTAAAGAGTGGGAGAAGGATCAGAGGTGATGGTAGAGTTATACAGAGAAGGTAGGCTTTAACAAACAAATATGACTGCTGAATCATTACATTGATTTTTCTTTTAGTGTCCAGTATTTTAGAGCAGCTAGAAGAAAAAACCTACAATTGTGGAATTGTAACCCATACCAAACTCTGAAATCTGTTTACAACTATGCTGTGCTTTGAAATGTATTGCTTTTTTGTATATATGTTATTTTTCACACGCAAAAAAAAGTGATGATGAAGCATATATTTCTTTTAGCCTCCAATGTTCTGGAGCAGCTAGAAGGGAAAATCTGAGATGGTGATATGGTAGCAGATGACAAACTCTGGGATCTATCTTTACCTACTTGTTGAAGAGTGCTCTGAAAACTATTGCTTTTTTCTTTCTTTGCTTTATATATATGTTACATTATACAATTTAAAAAGTTAAAAAAAAAGTTGGTGGGTAGGAAAAGAAAGGGGCTAAGTGGAGACCTATTTAGAAAGCAAAACCAGTGGAATTTGGTGACTTATTGGATGTGGAGTCAGGGAAAACTTTTAATTAAAATGTCACTCTTTGGTTTATGGCTTAATGGTTGGGTAGATGACAATGTCTTTAGCTGATGTGGAATATATGTTAACAGAAGTTGGTTTAGGGAAGAAGGAGAGGGAAGAGATGGGTTGATCACTTCAGCTTTTGGTTGGTTGGATTTCTAATTGTTGTGAGAAGTCTAAAGTATATATCCATTTGGTAGGAGGAGGTGTGTGTGTGTAGGGATGTTCAAAGCAGGAGCCAGAATGCTGGATATAGATGCCCAGGGATCAATAGCAGTACTTAAAGAGAGCATAGAGAGTGAGAACTCCAGGAAACAGGCCTAGTAGGATAAGCCCCCCAATAAGGAAAGAAAGTAAAGAGAGAGAGAGAGGCAGGAAGGATAGCAGAGAGCTGCCATGTCAGTGAGGATGAGGGAATAGTTTCCAGGAAGAGTGAATGGTCAACTGCATCAACTGCAGTCAACAGGTTCAGTAAGAAAAGAACTAAAATTGGATTAAACCCTTGTCTGGTGAGTGGTAACTGCTCTTAGGATAGCTTTAGGGGAGTGGATGGATCAGAAGTCTGATTTCTGTGTGTTGAGCCATCATCATTAGAAAGGCATGGAGACAGTGGGCCTGCACCTCCTTTCAGTAGCCCTGACTGGGGAGGGTGGGAGACAGATGGGGGGTGACCACTGTGGCAGTCAGGGTTAAGGGATGATTTTTTGCAAGAAGATGTTTTTGGTGATTCACACTTTTCCCAACTATTTCCAATGGAAGCTTCTGCTATGCTTGATATATTTCATTTAAAATATTAAAATGGGGAGGGGGAAGTAAATGGGGAGTTAATGTTTAGTTGGTACAGACTTTCTTTGGGGGTGATGGAAAAGTTTTGGTAATGAATGCTGGTGAAGGTGGCACAACATGGTGAATGTAATTAACGCCAGTAAATTTCAGATCTGAATGTGGTTAAAAGGGAACTTTTTAGGTTGTTATATGTTACTAAAATAAAAAAAAAATTTAAGTATAAAATAGTGTATACTCTTTCTGTATTCCATTGTGCCCTTGATCCATGTTATTCCTGATACTTCCCTAGCAATAAATCATGCACACACACACATACACACACACATTACTCTATTCTAATGACCCACATAGACCCCTTTTTAAAAAAAGAAACTTCCTACTTGGACTGCACCAGGGATTGTGGCTGAAGTCCCACATCCGAACCTGGAGGGAAAGAGCAGATGGGCTCTGAAGGAAGGGCCCCAGTTCATTAGGTATTTAGTCAGATGGTATAACAGAAATCCTTCCAAGGAAAATATTTAGGAAAGAATGAAGTTTTAGAAAGATAAAATCAATAATAATATTTATTTTATGTCCTACACAGGTGGCAACACAGAACACTGGAGGCACGTGTGGTCAGCACCAACATCACCCGCGTGAGCGAGAGGGGTCCCGGCACAACAGGGGGATCCCATGCGCCAGTCCAACGCCTGTCATCATCTGGGTGGGGGTGCTACCTCTTGGATTTTAATCTCTGTGGAAAGTGCAGGCTTCCAGGAGTTCTGCAGGACAGAGCAGACAGGTAAGACATTCAAACCCTACCTCTGGTTAGTACCTGTTCAGTGGATGAATAGTTTAGCATGATACAAAAGCACGCAGACATGTTTCCCTGCTTTTTCTGATCGGCTTGATCTCCCAGTGCCCTTCTCCATTTGCCTGCACAGCTCTTGTGCCTACCGCACCTTGTTTCTAATTGGCAGGGCTCATATGCCTGAATTCATGGGACTGGAAGCAGCTCACGAGGATTATCCCCTCTGACCTTTTAGGCAAGTGAGGAACTAACACAGAAAGATGCACTAAGCACCCAGAATGTGCTGGATTCTGTGCTAGGGGTGGAGATAGAGCAGAGAACACACAGTCAGGTTTATTCCACTCATGGAGGGTCTAGGCCAGGTAAGGAGAACTCGGGTGCTCTCTAGTACATTCCTTACATCAGAATATGTGGGGTAGCTGTAAAAACATAGAAAACTGAATTTTAGTCCATTTAAATTTAAATAACCACATGTCATTAGTGGCTATCTCATTGGACAACGAAGTTCTAGATAAAAAGGAAATCACTACACAGAAATGAGTATGTGCACTTCTCTCTTCCTTTTCTTAGTAATTAGATGAAATTCTGCATCTTATCCAATAAGTTCAATACTCTAGCACCTTGCACCTACCACCACAGTCTGGTGGTACCCTGAGCCAGCCTTTCATGACATACTGGGATTACATTGCTCTTTTATCATTCATCTTGTCCCTGTGCTCTCTTGGGGCCACAGCCTACTTGGACTTTGCACCCACCATCCCAGAGTCCAGCACGGTGTTTGGTTTGCAGCTCTCCCCACAATGTTCCTCTAACTTACGCGAGGTTGAGCACTGTCTCAGGTTAGCAACAGCCGCGACGTACTCTGCCCCTAAGTACTGTTCATACGTTGTTTCCTCCGGAATCTGGGCCAAACACTCTGTGTCATCCCTGAACAGCAGGTCCTTCGTTTCTGACCGGAACAGACAAAACTTGCTCGGGCACTGAGATCCAGTTTTCCCAAAGGCAGCCTGTCAAAGGGACACAGAAGGCATAAGGAGCCGTGGCAGTGAGCCATGGGAAGCACAAGGATCAGAGGTAGCCGAAGCTCAAAACCAGCCCTTGGGGAAAAAAGGAAGAATTTTAGGGATCTTTCTACCTTATTCACCTGGAACTTACCCACTTTCAGGCCTCAGCGCCAAGCTTTCATGAGGCCCTAAATTCCTCTGTAAGATCCATCCTGGCCCCACCCTCCTCTGAGAAGTGCCCCTACCCACTCCTTACTTCTTTGATCTCTCTTCTCACTTCATTGGCCAGATGGCTTATAGGAAATGAGAGGCCAGTAACAAATCCCTCCAAGTGTTATTGTTGGAGAATATATTAAATGCTAGCCCTTAAGGGGGAGTGCTATATATAGATAATGTTAAAACTTCATGTTTCCTCTACATGGGGCATGACATCCAGGGCTGAAAGTCTCCCTGCCGGTGTGGGAGATGACTCCCAAGGATGAGCCTGGCCCTGGCACTTTGGGATCAACAATGCCATCCTGACCAAAAGGGAGAAAAGAAGTGTAAGAAATACGGTATCAGCGACTAAGAGACTTCAAATAGAGTCAAGAGGCTACTCTGGAGGTCACTCTTGTGCATGCTATAATTAGATACTGCTACCTATCATAACTTGCCAAGCCCCAACCCAAACCATTCCTGCTAATCCTAAAGAATACCTAGGGTATTATATAAGATTCTTCAAAGGTTCCATACACTAGGGTAACTTTCCAGAAACCTACAACCTCCAGATGGGTCCCTGGACCAGAAAAGTCCTGAAATGCAGAGGGGCCAGCCTTTCCAGAACTTCAACTAGTTCCATCCCCCATCCCATATTATCAACAGCCCCTTCCAAAATGAAAAAGTTGGACTGGGCATGGCCCAAATACCCCTAAAGAGTGAGAGAAAGATCAAAGGTGATGGTGGAAAGATCAAAGGTGAAGATCAGACAAATGAGTGCTAAGCTATTATACTGATATTTCTTTTTGTCTCCAGTACCATAGAGCAGTAGAAGTAAAAACCTAAAATTGTGGAATTGTAACCCATACCAAACTCTGAAATCTGTTCTTCAACTAATTGTGATATACTTTGAAATTTATTGCTTTTATGTATGTATGGTATTTAAAGAAAAGGAGGAGTATAACAGAGAAGATAGAACTAACAAATAAGTATGAGTGCTGAATCTTTTTTTTTTTTCATGGGCAGGCACCGGGAATCGAACCCGGGTCTCTGGCATGGCAGGCGAGAACTCTGCCTGCTGAGCCACCGTGGCCTGCCCTGAATTTTTATATTGATATTTCTGCTGGTCTCCAGTGTCTTGGAGCAGCTAGAAGAAAAAACAAAAAATAATGGAACTATAACCCATACCACACTTTAAAATTTGTTCTATAACCACTTGTTGAAATATACTTGGAAATTTATTGCTTTTTTTGTATATATGTTATGTTTCACAATTTAAAAAAATGAAGAAAAAAACATTCATGTTTGACTGTATGCTTGTATCCTATCTGGGCAAGGTGCTTAACTTCTCCAGGGCTGCTAAGATTGTGACACAAAATTTAACATTCCGTATGGCACCTAGAAAATGTTCATTAAATGTTAAATATTCTCATTTGCCCTAAGAGAACTCCTGAAGATATATCAGTTAAAGAAAGAAAGAAAAGAAAGACAGGGAGGGAGGAAGGAAAGAAACAAAAAACAAACAGGGAAGAAAAGGTGGAATCAACAGGCAGCAAGCATTCCCCAAGGTCAGATGATATTTGTGCACAGGGGTGCGGGTAGGATTGGAATGCTCAGGTGGCCCCTCTGCCCTGCCCTGGACACTTGTTTCCCCACAGGGCACACTCTCTGCACATAAGGGTCCTGTGTATCTCTGGAGGTTGAGAAAGGTGCTGCTTCAGCAATAGAAACAAATTCCACTCCTTATGACTGTATCAAGGAATGCTGGGAAATGGGATCAGGGTTATTCTTCATTTTCAGAAAGGGCAGGTAGGGAAAATGAGAGTAGCACTGAGTAATGTCAGGGAGGAAAGCAGATTTTCCCTGATTCTGAGAGCACATGGATCAGATAAATGGGTGACTTATCTCCAGTGCCCAGGAGATATGCAAAGCCAGGAGTGGGAGACCCAGATTCATAAAAACACAGCTGACGTGTTTGGGGCATTTCCTATAAACCAGGTATTTTCCTGTTCTCTCTGGGGAATTTAAATGAATTATCTCATTTATTGCTCACACTAAGAAGTAGATTAACATGCCATTATTCCTATTTTATAAATGAAGAAATTGAGCAGAGAGGTTAGGTAATACCCCCAAGACAGCACATGTAGGAAGCCACGGAGCCGAGATCTGAACTCAGATATTCTGGCCCAAGGTCCACAGAGTCTCAAATCTAGTTTCCACAAAGAGGATTCTGGAGTCTAAGCTGGCACTTAGCCGTTAAGTTTTCCAAGAACTCCACCGTTTATCTTAAAGAGAGAGCTGAGGCCCTGGCTGGTCCATACCTGTTGCATTATTAACGCACGCTGAACACATTCTGCCTTGTCTTTCCGTGAAACCACAGCGTGATTTGGGGCTTGGGCCAAGAAGCATTTGTCAGCCTCAGTCACAGGCTTCAGGGTATTATCGAGGCACAGCAATTTATAGTCTTCCAGCTTCAAATCCTTAGCCCAATCTTCAGGGTTGTTTCCTGGGAGAGAAAGAAGGTGGATCAGCCATAGTTACCTGGCCTGGGCGAAGACACCTTTACCAGGGGGATGTGACCTCACTGGTAGGTAGAGGGCCTGGCCCCCCTGGCTGGCAGAAGGGCACACGCTGGTGATGTATAGGGGAGAGGGCAGCCATGCAGTCAGTGACATTCAACTCACAATGACCAGGATGACTAGTCACCCTTCACCCAGCTGGGTGAGAGTGCACACTGCATTTTGTGGATCTTAGTCAATGACATCTTCTCTTCTACTGAATTCTAAAGCATCCTGTACTTGCTGCTGTAGCATAAGAAGGACATGACATTCTAAGCCAGGTTTACAGATCTCTGTCCTGTGTCATCTGACACTACTGGACAGATGCACTTTCCTCCAGACCTCTCTTTCAGAATCTGCAATTTAACTCTGACACCCACAAGTGAAAAGTGCTTATGGGGGAACAGGTCTGTATCCTGCCCCCAGTCCCCTGCTCCATTGTTTTCCATATCTGTCTGGAAAAAAAACTCACCTATTCTTAGGGTTTCAACTACTTCCCCCGAGATAATTCTCAAATATGTTTTCCCAGCTTCTACTTCTCTACCAACATGCAGGACTGCAGCATTTTCTTCATATTTAATTAAATAAGTACTACAGGAGTTTACACTCATTGTAAAAATTTACATTTATGTATACATAAGATAAATATATCTCCTTTTCTATGCTCCCTAAATCCCACTCCGTTCTGTAGCGTAAACCATGATGTCATCTTTGCATGTTTGCGTCCAGGCGCTGTTACATGCATTTATTTACATGTATGTCTCTCTGAATGTTTATGATTTTGCTTAGTCAACGTTGGTTCTTTTTTGTTGTTGTTGTTCAAAAAACATTTATTGAGTGCTTATCTAAATACTGGAATATGACAATAAACAAAATATTAAAAAATATGTGTCATTCTAGAGGGGAGAGAAAAGCAATAAATGCACACATATGCAAAATCCATATTGAAATATATAGAAATGGTGGTACGTACTATGGAGGCACTGTTGTAGGTAAGGGGACTAGGGGTGCAATTGAAGAATCTAGTGTTATGGTACTAGTTTAAATATGTGCAGTCTTGAAAGATCAGCTGCTTTGTGGTTAATCAACAAAAGTCGAATTCTTCCAACAAACTGTTTTCGATCGATCAGAAACAAAAAAATGATCAAAGTAAATAAGGACTAAGACATTTAATATCCTATTATGTGCTTTTCTAGTTAGTGGTTGTTCTTGACAAATGTAAAATTCCACAACTTTTTTTTTTATTCCACTACCCACATATCTTAGAGATCCTTCTATGCATATATTGAGGTAACATAGTATATATTTAAACCATTATTTCTTTAATGGGCATTTAGATAACTGCAATATCGTCAATCATCTTCTAACACTTCTTCCCTTCCTTACCAGTCTTTCAAGCTCAACACCTTCCAGATGATCCGTCATCTTTCTTTTCAATCCCATTCTATTCTAGATAGTAATTTAAGCATTTAGCGAGCAATACTATGTTCTCAGGCCTCTGCGTGGCACAGTATTATTGGAAGAAGCAAAGAACACACGTGCCAAAAGCAAATATTCAGTACACAGATGATGACATTTTCTATTTTGTGAAACCCTCTAAACGCTGCATGAGCTCAGAACCAGGGAAGTGACATCAGATGACTTAGGGGAAGCTGGTGAGAGGAGGTGTGGTTATAGATGTGCCTCCTAATATGTTGGGAGGGGAAAGGAATGCCCGCTGATGGAGGGAGAGCTGGCCCTGGCACCACTCAGGGACAGGCTTGTGCCGGTATTTCTAATGGGTGGGGGGAGAGCAGCTGCACGGAACAGAGTCATGGGCAGCGGGTAGAACAGGCGAGTCACACCCAGACACTGAAGGTCTTGAGACCCTGCCCTGCAGTGTGGGGATTAGGCAAGAGGAGCGACTGGATCTTTGACAGCATAAAATGGAAATCAATGTTAATGTGTGATCCAGGGCCTGAAATCAGACGATTGAGAAAAATGATATGGCAGGTGTTTCAATCTGGGTTAGGAGTATAGCAATGAGTATCTAGATCTGCGTGTTAAAAAACTTTTCTTTCCAATATAAGTAATGTATGTTTACTTTGGCAAATCTGTACAATATTAAATAGTATAAGGATGAAAATTTTGAAATACTTATAATCTCAAAACATGCTCCATCAATACTGGTGCATTTCTTCCATTCTTTTCTCTGCACACACACTGTGCACACTCATTACAATTTGAGATCATATTGCACACGTGATTTTGTATCCTGTTTTTCTATATCATAACTTACCACAAGCATATTATGAAGACATACTTTGAAGAAGTAAAATATTACCCTGATTAACTGCCTAATCTGGTCCTGACCAGCACAGGGTGTAATATGATCTTCAATAAGAATAGAGACTATGAGGAGTGGATTTTGAGGGAAAAAATGAGAAAAGTGCATTTCTACAAGTTGAATTTGCAATGCTAATGTACTTTGTAAATGAAAATGACCACATGCCAAATGGAAATATTGGAATGGAATTTAGATGGGAGTTTAGGGCTCCCCTCAAAGTTCCATTGAGAAAGTAAGAATTTTGGAGTCAGTGCAAAGACTGGAGAGTCAGGACAAAAGAAGGGAGCCCTATTCAAAAGGTATAAAAGGAAACCCCATGGTGACAATGAACCCAGCTTAGGAGAGAATACTGAGATAGCAGGAAGAAGGAGAGCCCTTGAAAGAAAAACAAAAATAATATTTAGGAAAAGCAAAGAAAAATTAAGCAACCCAATCTTCTTTCCTGAAATGAATATTTATCTAGCCACTCTTGTGTGCCAAGTCCTATACTAGGTTCTGAGACATAAGATGAGGGAAAAAGTGTTCGAAGGTTTCTGTAGCCACCATTTATTATAGAATATGGTGAATTCAAAAATAATAGCAATATGTACAGAAGATACTTCTGCAACATCTGGGAAGACATCTGGAGGAGATGGCTCTGAGCTAGCTCATTCTATAGGATTTTCCCATAACAGATGTAAGGTTGGCAAGACACATGGGAGTCAGCAAGGAGATAATAAACTGCCTGGACAACAGTGTGTTTTACAAGCCATAGTAATATTGAAGGGTCGATGTGGAGGCTTGTTATTACCAATGTTCCTTATTTATTTTTCTTATATCATGGTTGTCCAACTTTTACCCACTAGTTTTATCACCCATTGATGATTCCTGCATGATAAATTATTAATGTGGGTTTCTAAATGACGATCTCTAATTCTGTCATTCCTTCTACATGTATTAGTTTGCTTTCTACTGGAAGGAAGAGCTTTCCTTTCTCCCTCATTCCAAGGCTGGAATCAGCTGCTTCTCCCAGGAACCCAGGTTCTAAGATTTTGGTGCTAGCTGTGTTCATGCCTGCTGGTATGCCATTGTCTCAGACAAGGCTGTCTTGGTGAACAGAACCAGGAAATATATGTTTATGTACCTAAAAATAGCTAGAAAGAAACTTATGAGATAACATTTGAACATGGACTGTGGACTTAATGTGTATTAAGTCAGTGTATATGTAAAACCTCTAGATCTTGGTGACTGTGCTCTGGGGATAGAATGTCCCTGTTCCTAGGAAATATACACTGAAGTATTCAAGGTGAAACGGCCACACTGTCTGCAACTGTGGGAGTGGGAGCTGTGTGCAAGAACATGCATAGCAGAGAGCCCACGTTCCCCTACCGCATGGCCTATCCAGGCAAAAGCCTTTCATGTTGCTAAATCCAAAAAGAACTAGGGATTTGGACCCTGACAGAGTTCATGAGACGTCCCCAAATGCACCCTTGAACACAAGTCAGGTAATTCCAAGCTAGTGACTGTCCAGATAGTATGAGGAAAGAGGAGCAAGGCACACACCTTCAGTGTTCTGGATGGGCGTCTGGTCCTTCACAAAAGCCACATCTCCCTTCTCAACCAGACACCTGCAGAGTTTCCGACCAGGGGAGAGAGAAGAGAGAAAGTCAGATGATACCTCCATCGTTCAGGGGGAACCTCTTTAGATCCAGGACTACCATTTGAAATCAACTATAAGTTCCCTTCTATCACTAAGCAATGGCAGGAATATAGAAAAGGCCAAGAAGAAATTCCTATTTGCTTTGTAGTTAGCCAATCTCTGCTCAATATATGAAAGTCTCAATTCTGGCATAGTTTCTCCAACAGAGGTACATCATTTAACTAGTATTGACACAGATCATAGAGGGTCAACTTCCCAGGAAGATGATGCTTCAAACCAGCACATACAACGCAAGCGAAAAACTCAATTCCCTTAAATTCTCCTAGACAGATATATCTATGCAACATTTGTAAGAAACTGAAACTCCCTTACAAATTCCAATCTGTGGAACCCTTCATCTCTTTGAAAAAGGCTTTTGAACATTCACAGAGCATTCGTGTTCACAGAACTGCAGAGAGTACAGCAAAACCTGGTATAAGTCAAGGCACTTGACTGTATGTATTTGCATTCCACATATCTCTGGGGTGGTAGGTAAGGATTGAAAACATGGCTCAGAGACACTATAAGTCCCCAACAAACTTTCTGAATAAAGAACTTATAACAAAATACACTGTTTTCAGTATGGTTTAGTATTAATTATTACCGTATCCCATCCTTTGAAAATGCATACACAGAGATGATAAGCTTTGACTATACTTATGATAGTTAATTTTATGTGTTAACTTGCCTAAGTTAAGATGTCCAGTTGTTTGGTCAAACACTGACCTCGGTGCAGCTGTGAAGTATTTCATAGTTCTGATAGCATCTGCAATCAGTTGACTTTAAGTAAAGAAATTACCCTCAATGGTGTGGATGGGCCTCATCCAATTAATTGGAGGCCTGAAGAGTAACGAGCTGAAGGTTCCGAGAAAAAGAAGAAACTTTTCCTCAAGGCTAAATCCTCTAGCATCTCTGAGTTTCCCCACCTACTGCCACCAACACCTCCTACCCCTGGGATGTCAGACTCAAGATATTCACCTAATCTCTTACTGAAATTTCCAGGCTTGTCCTGCAGAATTTGGACTTAAGAGCCCCCACAACTACATGAGCCAATTCCTTAAAATAAGTCTCTTAATATATAGATACATGTATCTTGTTGATACTATTTCTCCAGAGAAGCAGTATAAGTATTCATGCAATGCTTAAACGTCTGGCAGGCCCTCTTCCACCATCCAGTTGGATCAGATTCTCTTATACCTCAGACCTAATCCACTCCTCAATCTGTTTTAACACCTTTGCTCAAGGAAAAGAAGCTGCCTCTTTCTGCAGCCATTCAAGCGTTTTGAGAATAGCTAGCTGAGAAGGCTGGGTAACTGCTGTGCTGTATATTGATTTCCCTTTATTTAACTTCGAATTGGGATCCTGTTTGTTGCTTTGATGTATTTTACTTCACAACTAAGTTTTAAAAGACATTTTTAGAAAGAGAAGCCTTTATATATATTTATATAAGAAAAATTGGGAGCCTTTTATCGTGGCCTATAATTCTCAGACTAAAGTTAATACAGAAAAGACAATATAAAGGAACAAAGTGGGACTGTGTCCTATATCCCTTTAAGGTGCTACATAAGAAACACACCCTACTTTGTAAAAGTGGAAACTTGGAGATGAAGAACTGTACTCAAACAGGAGGACTATGATAACCTTGGTTTTTCACTCCCTTCCTGGGAAGTTCAAGGGCAGTACCACAAGTGTTGTATAGTTCATGGATTTGTGAACTACCAAACAACAGAAAGCTTGAATCAGAAAGGATAGTTCAGAAGTAATGAGATAGTAAGGTTCACAGCCGTCTCTATAATAATAAAAAAGCCTCCATAAAATAGAATTAGAGTTAGTAATTTATAAATTATTATTTTACTTCTCTGAATTCCCAGACGAATATGGTTTGCGGTCAACCAGAGGTACATGGAAGAGCTTGAACCAGACTCTTGACTTCAGTGTTCATACAAATATATTAGGGTGTCTTAACCTTGGCACTAGTGACATATCTGGCTGGACAACTCTTTGTTGTGACCTATTCACCCCCTGTTGTGAATCTCTGAAATGTACCATCCTGCCTGTCTCCCTGTCTGTGACAGCAATGCCTGGATGCCCTTTCACACCTGACTCTCTACACAGTTGCTAAATCTGTCCCCTAACACATGCAGCAGTAATGGGCTAGGAACATAGGAATCTCAACCTAAATTCCTAAAAAGGAATCTGATCAAGATGAGCAGTCACACTATTCACATTAGGGATAAAGACTCACCTGAAAGCCCCTGTGTAGCCATAGTATCTCTCATTGTTGTTGGCAGCACACAAGTTTGGTGGATCTGGAGCACCTCTTTTGCCAAAACACAGAGCACAGAGATTGGATTCTGGATCAGACCCAGGGGCACAGCTCTGTTTGAAAAATTTATCTGTGCAGAAGGAAAACAGGAAGTCAGCTCTTCCTAAGGGAGTCAACATGAGCATCTTTCATCCAATGCTTAACCGGGCCTGAGAGAGGTAGAACATGGTCATTCATTCAGGCCTTCGAGGCAATAGGCTTTAAAAAGAAACTGACTGAGGGTGGGAAAAGGAGTCAGTGAGAATTATTACAAGTCAAGGTGGAGGAGTTCCCTTCAAGAACCCTGATGATCGTTTTTTAACCTATAGAAAAAAGAAATGGCAATGACATGAGAGGGAACATATAAGGGATGAAAACCGAAGGCCTCACTTCCTGAATGCATGCCACATGTCTTCACTTGTCTCCTCTTGCCACCATCAGAAGAGTCTTTATTAGAACTCCAAGCTCAGAAAAAGCATAGGGAGTTTCCCTGGGAGCTCAGCTGCTTTCCACCACTGTGAAACTGCAAGGATGCTCAGGAGAGCAGAG
>PVIY010029723.1:0-13554 GCA_004026745.1 Myrmecophaga tridactyla | reverse complement strand
CTTTCTTTTAAGGGGTTCCCCATATACGGAGGTGGTAGGGAAGTGGCACTCAGGAAGCTAATGTAAATCAGAATGATCAGAAAACTTTTGTGTTTTGTTTTGTTTTGCCAACTTACACCTAGAACTTTAAGGAGGGACAAATAAGCTCATACCTGAAGATATTCAGAGAATACAGAAAATATGCTGATGTCCACCAAAGGTACCAATAATCTGAGCAGTGACAAGGGAGACCCTTCAAGTACCCTGAGGCTCACACAAATTCAAATAGCCCCCAAAGCTCTGGAGGCAAGGGCTTCGAGCTGTTTACCCAATATTTATTCCCTCCTTTTCCTTAGGAAAAAAATACTAGTTTTAGTTGGGAAGAAACATGCACAAATAAAAGATTACATTCCCAGCCTCTTTTACAGGTTGGTATGGCTTTGTACCTAAGTTCTGAGCATTGGAGAGTTAGTTGAAGTAATTGGGTTAGAATTCCAAGAAAGCCCCTTTAAAAAGGTGACAGCACCTGGGAAACCCTTCATTTGCCCTTATACCTTGCTCCATGGGGCTACCTGGAACAAAAAAATGATGGTAAGCATGAGCAGACCTTGAGAATACAAGCCTATGCTAAGAATGGTAAAGCAGAGAGAGAAAAGGAGCCTGGGTTTCTCATGACCATACCAGCCACAGACTGCCCATGAGAGAGTAAACATGTATATACACTTAAGGCATTATATGTAATTCAAAAAATAAAAACCATCCCAATTCAGCTCCCTCACTCCCTAGCCCTCCCAGGCCTTCTTGATAATTCCTTGAGGCTCATTTTTACCAAATTTTACTTCAAAAGAACCATGGCCCACAACGTGTCCCATGCCCACCTCCTCCCTGTACTCCTCTTTCTGGGGTAACCCTGGTGCCCTCCCAGGATGTGCTCACCAAAGGCACAGGACTTGGTCTGATTGTAGAGCAGGCCCATAGGGATGTTCCAGCCAGCGGTCCTGCCCACCCCAGTGTGGCAGGACTTCTTTCCCTTCAGAGTGCTCCAGGTGATGTCAGTATCTGATGCCTTAACGACTGCCACAGCGTAATATCCTTAGAAGGAAGACATCAAGAAAGGAGGCATAACATGTCTGTGACCTTCAGTGTGTCTGTCTCCAGCTAAAAGCTGCCCTCCCCCTATGGAAGCACAAATATCCGGGATCCCTCAGTCTGGTTTTGAGAGGAGCCTTCCAACAACTGACTGAGGTTAGGGACTAGATCACGAGACTTGGCTGCTGCAGTATCAAGAGGAGATGCATCTGAACTTTTAAATGCAAAATGATAAGAATAAATGACAGTTCAGGCAATTGCTGGTGTTCAGCCTCTCTCCAAATGTAAAAAAGCCATGGAAGTTATAAACCAGAATTTCACCCATGAGGACAATCAGAGGGACTGACACTGAACAGAAAATTTAACTCCAACATTTAATAAATTAATTGTATTGGGATAGAGTAGTAAAACACCAAAAAACCACATGTGCTGGTCAAGGAGACATTTTCTGATAGAGAGAATATAGTTATGCACCAAAATAATTATGCAAAGTACAGAATGTCAAAATCTAGTCAGCTTGGGCGGGCCATGGTGGCTCAGCAGGCAGAGTTCCTGCCTGTTATGCCAGAGACCCGGGTTCGATACCCGGTGCCTGCCCACACACACAAAAAAATCTAGTCAGCTGCCATCTTTGGCAGCCAATACACACTGGTCCTTAAAACTGAGGATAGAACATCAATCCATGATTTCAGTTTTTCATGTAATTAATTCAGGAAACTAATTCCAACAAAAACAAAAGGAAGCCTTATCATCCATGGAATAGAATAGGTCTTTCTATATTCTGCCAAACAGCTTGGCTCAGAGCATGCTGGGTAGAAGCTGGAAGATTTCACTGGGGGAGGTAATATGGACAGTCTTGTATGCTGATGACAGTCTCGGAAGATGGCCTGCAGGGGCCAGAGCCCAGGGTCTCTGGGACTCTGTCCTCACCATGGTGTGAGACTGAATCCCTGGCCCAGGCTCCCCATCTTTGGAGATCCCCTCCCCCAGCCACTGCCCTGGGAGAAAGCCAGGGGGGCCTGGGGGCCTGGCTGGAAGGTCTGCCTGATTTCCTCCTCCTAGACTGCCCAAGTGCAGTTCTCTGCTCAGCCCTGCAAGGCACAAGCAGGCAAGGTGCCTTGGCTAGTGCTGACTCTCAGCTAAAAATCTGTGCAGGCCTCATGTACCCAAGGTGGTGGGGAGGTATGCAGGGCCTGCATTTGCTTCCTGCATGGATGGTCCTAGGCATTTCATAAATTCTCTGAACCCTGGGGACCTCTTATACATCAGAAGCTGATACCACCTACCTCAGAGAATTAAGAGAAACTGTGTGTGCAAATCATGGCAAGTATAGAGGAGTTCTCATCATTATTAATTACTGTCCTTCCATGATATGCATGTATTTTAAAAAGTGGGCTTTTCTATCATCTCATCTATCTATGATTTCAATTTTTAAATGACCTTATCCCCACTCCCCAAAATGGGAATTTACCCTTCACTCCAGAAGTTATCAATCCCAACTCACCTTTCCCTGGTTTTTTCGTACAGTCAGGGCCACTTTCTGCAGGGGAAAAATAAAAAGGAGTCATTTGAAAATCTCATGCTACAGCTCAGAATCCAAAGAGCAAGGAAAAACTACCCAGCACCCATTCCCAGTGAACCCAGGCACTATGAATTATGCAAGTCCCCCAGAATTTAGCCACACACTGACTTGCATAGGTCATGCTCTGTCTGCTTGTGGCAGCAGGGGTTGCCTGACAACTCTATTTGAATCTCTTTCACACTGCAGAGGGAGAAGTATGAGGCTTGGAGGCAGAAAGACATGGCTAGGAATCCTAGTCAAGAATCCCAGCTGTCCTCTCTGCTGGGTCACTTTTAGTGGGGCTTAACAGTGGAGAGCCTCCATCTCTTCCTTAGGGGAAGGGCACAAGAACTTCTAACTTTCAAAATGACTCTGAGGAGCAGAGATGATGGAGCCCAGAGCCAGGAAGGTTATAGGCAGGGAGAGTTATTATGGCCCTTGTGGTATGAATTAGACTGTGATTTCTCCACGTCCTCTCTCCATGGTCCAGAGGGCATAAGATGCAAACAGGCACTCCCTCCACTTACTGTAGTTCTCGGCCATGACGGGCATCAGACCACACTTGCCCGCTGTGTAGATGAACCCTCCATCCAAGCTCATGGCATCAGCCTCTCCCTTCTGCAAAGACAGAACAATCAGACCAGATAAGAAGAGGCAGTTTCCTCTCCCACCTGCCCTTCTAGTTGTTTCCTGGAAGCCCCTTTCCCATTACAGGTTCTGAAGTCCCAGAGAGAGAGCAGTTGCATGTACTGAATCCAAAACAAAAAAAAAGAATCAGTCATGCATACTCAGCATAGAGAATAAAATGTACTCTCATTTTCCCCCAAACCATCGTGAACTGAAGCTCAACTCTAAGTGGCTTGCTTGATTTATTCACGAGCAAAGACCCACATTCAGTCCTCCTTTCCTCTCCTAGGACACACTGTGCCAGAGACACTCCCACTACACCTATCTGACACCCTCTACTCTCTTTTCTGAGACGGATGAATGGAGTGAGGGACTAGAGCCCGTGTCTGTGGAATAAAGTGCCTCCCCCGGGGCTCCAAGCTGTGATCTTAGCCCCCTTGGCTGTATACTATTTCAGGGCTGGGGACATACAAGGTGTTCAATGAATGAGTCAAATATACTCAAAATATCTAACACTCAGAGCTGATAAGCTCCGAATGTCAGAGATGTTTAGATTTAACAAGATTGCCAAGCTTTCCTTTCTAGGAATTCTCCATAAAGGGATAATCAGATATATGGACAGTTATTTGGGCAAAAGTGTAAGTGGACAAAAATGCCCAAGTATGATTTATGATAACAAAAAGAAGCCAACTGATGCTCAAAAACGGAGCAATGGCTAAATACGTTGCAGAGAATCCACATTATTGAATAGACTGCAATTTAAAAATATCATGTGTGCAAAGAATGATCTATAACATGGACAAAATTCATTAGATAACATTAGGAGGGATAAAAGATAGCAAACTGTATGATATGATCCCAATAAATGGGATTTTCTCTAAGTATAAGATTACAAGGAATTTTTCTTTTGTTCAGGATTTTCAAAATTGTCTAAAAGCAGACATGCTTTTGACCAGTAAAGCGAAACTTCTGGCTATGTGCAAAATCAACATGGGTTCTGATCACAAAGCTTTCTGTCAGGCACACCCATACCATGTCCAGCTCCAGGGATATGTAAATACAATTAAAACAATGACAAAACAGGGGTGCATGGGTAGTTTAGTGGTTAGAATGCCCGCCTTCCATGCGGGAGACCCGGGTTCAATTCCTGGACCATGCACCAAAAAAAAAAAAAAAAAAAAAAAAAACAGAGCCCTAAAGGAGCCCTGCAGATCTACATGCTCAAAGGTGCAGAACCCGTCCATGGGGTTCAGCTCACATAGTGTGGACAAAGCTCCTAAGAACCGGGCTTCCACCTCATTCCCAGGAACACTTGCTTGGTCTTGGGGGCAAGAGGCAGTGGTGGCAGGGTGGCAGAGGTGACATACCGCAATCATGGCAATGCAATCTTCGGTGGTATCTGCGGTTTTACAATCTATTTTCCCTGCACTGTTAACACTCCACTCATCACACTTGACCCTCTCGTGGTGGCCCACTGCACACCACAGCACTTTCTTGCATTCCTCGTCTTCTAATTCCGAGGCTACGGCATAGGAAAGAAAAGCAGACATCATTAGAGGTCCCAGAAGTGGCTTGATGCTTATTTATGCCCCTGTCTTCTTGCATGTGCTGCGATTTTCCAACACTAAACAAACAGGTACCATTCAAGGAGTTCACCCTCATGGGAAGCAAAGTCAATTCGATATCATTAAGATAAGCGTAGCATCATTTCTTCTGAGAGGTCAACACTCCTCCCTGACTCGGCACTCTGCCACTTCAGCCTGGAATTTTTTTTCCTACTTCTATTCAAAATAGCATTTGACCACCTCATCTTTCTTTATTTTCTTTGTTCCTCGTTTGTTATCTATTTCCTTTAGGAAAACATACCAAGCACAGGCAATATCAGTCTTGCTGTCCCCGGAATCCTTCCTGCTTCAGGCAAGGCCCAGCATGTGGTCAGCTCAATCAGTGTCTGCTGCATAAATGGACAGCTGCTCAACTTTCAAACTCAGCTCAAGAGTCATTTTTCCAGGAAAACCTTACCTGAACCTCAGTCCAAGAACAGTTTTTCTTTGATTTGCCCTCTCAGAGGACCAAGATATTTTGTGGGTTTTCTTTTTCACCACTCTGAGTAGATCTCTCATATTGGAATTGATCATTCTAATCATTAGT
Source organism: Myrmecophaga tridactyla (assembly GCA_004026745.1). Classification (NCBI taxonomy): domain Eukaryota; kingdom Metazoa; phylum Chordata; class Mammalia; order Pilosa; family Myrmecophagidae; genus Myrmecophaga; species Myrmecophaga tridactyla. The sequence continues at coordinate 8,147 of PVIY010029723.1, read as the reverse complement.
CACAATACTGTGACTATTCATTAAATGTTAGTCTTCCCCACTGGTCTGAAAGTTCCATGAAAGCAAAATCCAGTATACATTTCTCTTACCCACACCAAGCACAGTTTATGGTTAGATGTTGAATAAATGCCTGCTGAGTGGATGAATGAACCAGCAAACCTCCAGTGACCCAGAGAATCCTGGAGCAGAAGCAGCTTCCTCTCTAGGGCTCCCACTTCAGTGTGACACATGTTGACCATAGAACTGGCTGGACATGTGCACGTGTATTCCAATTTCTTTCTATTTTACTTACTTTGCATGAGGCTAAGGGATTTCACAAAGGAGATAAGACAGTGCTGCTTTAGACAGGGAAATAACGCTAGTAGTGATCCAAGTCATTTTAAATATGAATTTCTTTGAAAGCCCTTTAGTGATCTAGGCCCACCTCATAATAACCAATATCATTTAGCATCAGTTTGACAGTGGTCACCTCGGGCAGGACATACAAAGGGAGTACCAGGTGAGGCGTTCAGGTACCTGAAAAGGACATCACTGATCCCTGCCCCCATCAGTTTTCCAAGCTCCCGTGGATGCCAGGTCCTTCCTGAGTACTTACTTACTCCTTCCTTGAGATTCCGAACGGCAGTGACATACTCATATCCCAGGTACAGCCAAGAGTCCATCCCAGGGGGAATCTTTAAAAACCCATGGGCAGAGTCCTTAAACAGCAGGTCCTTTTCAGGAGAGGACTTGAAGAGCTGGAAGTCTCCTGACGTGTCTTTGCCATAATGTTCCTGTTCATGGTGAAACAGAATGGTAAATGGCAACAGTGAACAAAGGAACTCAAGAAAAGAAACTATAGAAAAAACAAATCCCCTAAAACTTGAGAATATTTTCCAAGATGCCAAGAGCAGTGGGCAGGCAGGCTTCTCTGGACCACACAGCACCCTCTACACCCACAGTCCTGCACAGCCACGCCACATCCTGTTTCCCTGGATGATCTCCACGTTGTCTCCCTGACTGAGTGGAGAGCTCACTGAGAACTAGAAATGGGTCTCATTCAGAGACTGACACGGTGTGGTTGTCACTTGAACTCCAGATGGCTAAATATGATGGCTGGACCAAGTGACGTCAACTCAGTCCTGGCATTCCGCTGTGAAGGTGATCATGCACCTTTGCAGCTCCATGAGCTGTCAGCTGAGGGACATTGGTAGTCATCATTTCCTTCTAAGGGGTCTTAGAAGGCTTTGTGGGGAAGTCTTTTTTGCCCCGGGCCTTGAAAGCCTGGTTAGCTGGAAGGGGATGAACAGAGCAATAAGAAGCCTCTTTGGAACTCTCTGGGCCAAAAGTCTGTGGCTTGGCCTATGACAATGCTGGACAAGGTTTGGCTGCTCTGTGAAGAGTACCTGCTGGGCAAGTTTAGGGAACGGACGATATGTAGCATAGTTCCTGCTGTGTCTTAGAATAGCAACAAGGTAGGGAAGGAAAGCCCCCAGTTCAAGCAGGGACCACCAAGCAGCATGGGCGATGGTGCCTGGGCATACCTGTGCCTGATTCAGAAGCTCCCAGATCAAGTCCTCCTTGCCACCCGTGCTCCGGGCCACGACAGCGTGAGAGGGAACCCGGGCCAGGTAGCAGTCTTTGTATTGGTCCACTGACTTCCTGGTGTTGTCCAGGCACAGCAGCTCATATTTAGACCGTTCAGCCTCGTCTGGCACATTCTCTGGGGGAGGGAAAAGGCCTGATGAATCGAGTGCAGGCAGAATTCATGAGTTGTGGTTCCCCCTCAAATTCTATGAGCCCCTGAATCATAGAATCTGTGAGTGAGGGCTTGGATTGATCATTGAGGGCCAAGGAGCAGAGAAAGAAATTGACTTGCTTAAGGTCTTACCATTGGTCAAGACAAAGAGGGAAGTGGCAAGGAGGCCTCTGATGATGCCCAGAGCCAGGTCTCAGCAGGAGACCATCAGGCCAAGGCCAGGCAGATGGGCCTCAAATCCTTTGCTATGACAGCACTGCCCCAGAAGGCAAAGCTGCTGTGTAAAGGAGGCTGAAGGGTGGAAAGAGTCCTAGAAGTCCAGACAGGGCATCTGAGACACACATCTCTGGACAAACCCAAGCAGTGGCAAAGAAGGAACAGAGGATGTTCATGTCTGACTACTGAAGATGAAAAAGGATTGCAGGGACACAGTCTGCTGCTGCTTGGTGGGGGAGCTGCAGGATTTTTCTCCCATCACTTACCAAAGATTGTTGTGTGCTTGACAAAGGACACATCACCAGCACCTTCCTGCAGACACCTGTAGAAAGAAACATACTAGGAGGGCTCCTCTCCTGGGCCTCAATGGTCTAACCACACAGCCCACCCCGGTGCAGGGGCCACTGTGTCCAGGCAGAAGTTGGGGGAGGCCTCCGTACAGACCTCAGAGCTGAGGGGTGCTGACATCCAGGGTACTATCAAGGTGGAGGAACAAGTTCACATCAGCTGAAGTTCTCTGACCTTATGCCTCAAAGCAGCAAACAAGCCACTGAAGATATTTTAATACAGGAAAGAGTTTTTGAGCTACTGAGATGGATGATAAAAGCACAGGGTCTCCTGAAAGTGGAAATTGTGCCCTTGGCTGGCTTCAATTCCATAAAACTCTAGCATCCAACTAAGGGGAAAAGAGAGAGAGCAAGAAATGAGTATGCTATCTGAGGGGTGAAATAAGGGGTGCGGAGGGGAGGCATTGAGCATGTGACACTCTCAGAGAGCAGAGGATCATCCAAGAAGAACGTCCCCATGGAGAGAGGACATGTCTGTCCTGGCAGGCTCTGCTCCAATCAGCAGAGGGAACACTGGTCAAGCTAGAGGGCTTGCAGAGAGAAAGGGCCCCCAGCCCAGGGACTGGCCTCTCAGGCTCATAAGGCAGTGGGTGCGGTACAAGCCGAGCACACCTTGGGGCTGGATGAAAGGAAACCTGTGCTGGCCTGGCCTCAGAGTCCCCAGCTGACTCCCAAATGGGGGGCATTAGGCTTCCTTGCAGCCCTGCTGGCAGGCTGGGCTCTGCGTTGGGCCAGGGGAGGGTCTCCCAGCCTGGGTACCTGTGGCCACCATGGAGCAGCAGACAGTCTCACTCACTTGAAGGCACCTGAGTAGCCGAAGTAAGGTTCCTGGGAGGAGAAGGCACACTTGTTCGGTCCACTCCCTTTGCAGAGGCTGCACAGCTTCGGGAACTTCTGACGATCTACGCCTGGAACACAGCTGCCGGAGAAGTACTGGGCCACTGCTGCTCAACACAGAGAAATGGACCTCAGGGCATGTATCAGCCTGGCCACAGGCAGTCACATCTCTAGACTCAGGCTCACTAGGGGACAAGAGGGGCCCAAACAAACCAGCAAACCCAGTTCCAGCTCTCCCTTACTTGTATCAACTCACCAAGCTCAAGGGCTTCCAGAAGGGGCCAAGTTAGCCCCTGTCCCTCATCTCCTTCCCTCAAGCAACGGGCTTCCTACTCCTCCAGGCTTTTCTCAGGTCACTGCCACCCACCCACCTCCCGGCATCATTAGAGGCTGGAACAGCCTTGAGAGGTGCAGGCCAAGCTCAGGACTACCGAACAGCCACCAGAGAAACCTCCAGCAGAACGTGACACACATCAGCCACTGGCAGGGAAGAGCCTTAGGGCCCAGGAACCGTGACCCAGGAACACCCTCTGTCAGCCCCAATACCCACTCCTGCCACCTCTGCAGGACATCCTGTGGGGGGTTGGGAGCTCAGAGAAGAAAGGACTCAGCCACCACCTCCCTAAGGCTGCCAGGACAGCCGACCTTGCCAGGTGATGTACCGTCACCCAATAGTGGCCGTGTGACCTTATGTGGCCACATACAAGTGAGTGCCTGGAGTAGAGACCCCTGCCTGCCCACCTGCCTGAGGTCCCCACCTTCCTGCCAGCTCACCATTCTCAACAGGCACATGTGGCTCAGGCAGCACGGGGAGAAGTAATCCAACGGGCACGATCCAACCGGCAGACCTGCTGTGGCCCGTGTGGCAGGACTTCTTGCCATGGAGCTGGCTCATCTGGAAGTAGTTGTCCTTCTTCACCACAGCCACAGCGTAATAGTGAGTCTGTGGTTCTGCAAAGCGAACGTTTGAATGGGAGCCCCTCACCCTGGGCCACCGGAAAACACCACCCATGATTACTGGACTCCTAAGTAGGAAAGGGTACCAGAGGCCACACTGATATCAGGTTGGCTGGTAAGGAAACAGGAATCGGAAAAATCTTTCTAGGCTTGTAGGGGAAAGAGAAGACCACTGAGGGAATACCTGTGATGACCCTCCAGGCAAACATGGAAGCAAGAAGGCTGCATGCCCATGAGCCCCAAATGCCTTTGTCCGCTCTGGCCCTGCAGTGAGTCTGCCTGCGCCAACCACTCAAGCCCAGAAAGAGACTGGAGATGTGGAAACAGAGCGTCCACCGTCCCCAACTCCCTCAAAGTCTTTCCAGGCTCCTGACACAGGTTCAGGAGTGATCGGGGTAGTACTGGAGGAGCTTCAGAGCTGTCAGGGCTCCAAGCGTGGGTCTGGTCTCTCCCCTCTGGCCACCAGGATTCCTGGAGGCTTCAAGCACCCTAGACATATCGCTAAGCACAGCCTGGTCTGATTCTCCAGTGAGCCCATTTCCTGACCCAGGGAGTGGGTGTCAGGAGCCCCAGCTTCAACCAGCCCCACACAGGCCTTGGTTTATGCATATGGCGACCAGCAGGGCCCCTCATGACCCACACACTCCACAGAGAGGAATGTCCACCAGTATCAGATCTCTATTGCCTGCCTGAAAGGGACAGCACTCCTCATCCACCACGACGGGAGCAGGGGCCACAAACTGATTTCTGGGTCCTCAGGTTGAACTTACTGTCTTTTGACCCATAGAACTCTGCCACGACGGGCTTCAAGTTGTAGGGAGACAGGCCCGCCTCGTAGACCCAGCCTGAATCTAGAGTCACAGCGTCTGCTTCATTGGCCTGAAAGAGAAGAGCCCAGACCATGCTGAAGGGCTCGCTGCTGAGGGATACTCGTTAGGCCTGAACGAGTGGGAGGTTACGGATGCAGCTTCACGGGGTGGGGCCAGAAGAGCCCCCAGCTTGGCTGGCCCATTAGCAACCCCGCCTGCCGCAGCTGACTCCCCCCTCGAGAGAATATCTGTCCACCATAATCTTGTTCCTCCTGCACAGAGGAAGGGGTTTGGAGGATTTTTTTCTTTACCAGGGCAATCCCACTCTAATAAATCATTTCCTTGCTTGTCTTATTTTTATTCATTTATATTTAAAATAATTGTGCTGTCTTTCAAAGCAGTATCTATAGATTTTCCTTCTTATTTCTCCCCTTTTTTTGCTGTTTGTAATTAAAGAGAAATTATTGTAAGATTCTAAAAGGTTTGTAAAATAGAATGAAGCCAGTCTGTAATGCTACCTCACCAAACCGCAGCGTTCGGTTTTGCAGTGTGCATTACATTTTACGACAGTTCATTTATTTTATAGGATATAAAATTTTCCACTTCTACAAATATTATTTTAAATAGCTGCATGATGTTTCATTATTTAAAGGATGAACATTCACAGCCATTACAATATGGGCTTGAAAATATATTTATTCATAATATTCCATGAATTTTAAACCATGATGGTTGGTTCTAATTGTTTTGTTAAACTTTCATCACTCTAATGATTATCACTGATCTTATATTTATTTCTGATAAGCTGTTCTCTTGAGATTGCATCCTAAGTGTGGGAAAACAGTCAACAAGTACATCATCGTGGTACTTGTTGTATATTTTACCATATTAAATTTCCTTTCATTTGTATTTTTATTATTAGCATTTCTCTGTCTTTGGCACATGCTGTTGTTCACCGCCTCAAATGTTTTACCCGTGGCTTCTGCAGGGTCTTCCCTTGCCTACGCCTCGGGTCTCAGCTGCATTGCCTCCCACTTAGGGACACTGTCCCTGACCCAGGCCAAAGCAGGTTCCCTCTGTGAGTGTCAGAGCACCGTGCTCTCCCCCGTCACTACTCATCACACGATTTGAAATTAGATGGTCTGTGTGTTTTTCTTTTCTCCAACTAGACTGCAAGCCCCTTGAGGGCCAGACCACCGTGTTTCAGTCCACCACTGCAGACCTGCTGCCTGTGGACGGTGTTCTGCTATACCAAGAAAACAAAAGGATCAGCCACCATCTGTAATCATGACACTCTCGTCATCTTCGCTGGGTGCATCACTCATCCTTCTTCCCCACGATACATCGAGAACTTCCAAAGGAACGTCACATAAAATGTTGACAGTGGGCACCCTTGTTTTCTTCCTGAGTTCAGAGGACACAGTGCCTCAAAGTGGTCACCTTTCAGAGTATGTTGGTGTCTGCTTAAGGCCATTAAGGATGACCCTCTCCTACGTCCACTTCTGAAGCTATTCTATCAGCAGTGGGAATGGACTGCCCCACACATCAGCCACCTACTTAGCAGTAAAAACACTGTTCAGAGATGACAGGAGGAAGGGTGGGTTCCTTCCACCCTCCTTGGGCAGTAGTGTCTTACCGCAATGGCCTTGATGCAGTCCATGTAGGAGGTTTTCTTCACACAGGCGATGACGGGACCATCTGCCGGAATGACTTTTTTCATGTTGTCACGGAAACTGTTACACTTTTTGAGCTCATGATCTGACAGGATGCACCATCTCACAGTTTTCTCAGGTACAGCCAGGCACAGCCCTAGGGGAGAGAGCAGGAGTGTTAGGGACCCAGTCCCCGAGCTGGCAGGAGAGACAGCACCGCCCTCTGAAGGGCTCTGCCAGATGCCATGGCCCTCTGTTCCCTCCCCCTCCCCCTCTGGTTCCATAAACACCACAGGGCACAAATGCCACTGCATCTGAGGCTGGGGCTAAGAGGAAGGCACCATAATGGTCTCCCAGTTTCCTGCTGACCACTCTGCGCTAGCCAGAGGAGTGTCGGCTCACCATGGCCTTTCAATTGCAGGTGACAAGCTGGTCCCTTAGATTCTCCTTTGCCTCCTTCCCTCACCCTCAGAGCCCCTGCCATGACCTTGACCATAAGCCTCAGTGTGCATATGTCATCTCCAGCCACCTCAACTGGCCGGCTCAGCACCACAACTCTGCGAAGCCAGCACAGTGGGAATTATCATATTTTAAAGATAAGTGAAATGGGGTCAGAGAATTGTTGTTTTACCAAGCGTCGAGCCAGGTCTAAAAACCAGGCTTCCAGATTCCTGGTCTGCTGCTCTGATCACTGGGATATCACCAGAGAGAAGCCCAGGGAACAAATGGAGACAACATTCCAAGTTTCTGTCTCTGTCCTCAATCAGAAGTTGGGGATAAGTGTTTGCAAAAATAATGCATTTGCCTGTGACAGTCCTCTGTCAGTTTCTGTTCCAGGAATAACTAGACACTCCACATATGAAATGATCTTCTGTCTGTTTCCACTGAACCCTCCCTCGATTTTCACCAGTCTTTTTGGCTGCCATTTACAGAGAAAGCTAAAGCCAACAACATCTACTGCTGTTAAAATCGATGCGCTTGCAGAGGCATTGTGCCCGTCACATGAGCATTGCTTCTGTCCCCATGCCCCCTGTCATCTCTCTCTGTAGGCCAATCCCTTCACAGCAGGGCTGACTCAGGGTTCTGATGAAGAGCTACAAAGCACAAAGCAGGAGAGGGGGAGAGCAACAGCCCTCCAGGATGGGCAAGGAGAGGCCCCTGGGATTGGCTCTCCTAGACCCCCTCTAGCTCCACTTATGCCCACGGCAAATCAAAGAGGCATCAGGAGTCAGCAGCAGACTTTACAAAACCATCCTCCCTAGGTCCTAGGGGCAGGAGTTTGAACCCAGTGTTGCATTCCCTTTGTGCAACCCTTTGGGTGCTTGAGGGGAATGGAGATGGGGCCATCTCCCATGAGTTTCTGTTATCAAGAGAGGCAAGTATCTAAACACAGACGCTCCAAAGTTAGGTGCTGAACGTGCCCTGTGCGACAGGAAAGTTGGAGAACAGGACGCAGAGATCTCTGGAGGTCACGGGCGGGAGAGGACCTCCAGTGACCAGCTCTTCCAGGCATACGTGCAGAGGCTCCACCAGCACCTGGCATTTACCCTCACCTGACCCCACAGGCAGGTGCTCTTTCTGGTCAGGAACC
>PVIY010029722.1:18460-31829 GCA_004026745.1 Myrmecophaga tridactyla | reverse complement strand
CATCCATTTATGGCACCCAAAACCCATGCTTGTGCACAGGCCCCCAATCACGTCATTGATCTCTGGGAACCATACTTTACAGCAGTCCTAGAACTGCACATGCACACAGCCCTCAGTCTTACTTCCCAGCTCTAGGAAAGTGCTGCCCTGCACAGCTGGGTCAAAATCTGCCCCCAATCCACAAAGGCATAACACCAAACTGCTGCCACAGCTCTACATGTGCACACAAAGGGTCTCATGCCTTAGACCAGCGCACACCAGGGTTATGCCCAACCAACTGGTGCACCCACACAGCTACATCCTCCCTGGCTGTTGGGCCCCATGTCACAAGCATCAGCATAACATCCCAAACCTGCACCCACACCTGCCCTGAAACAAATCACCATACTGAGTGCTCCACCCCATGCCCTGCTCCCTGCTGTACAACCATCCCACAAACACAAGGCCTTAGACTACTGAAAGAAATCAACTCCCAAAGCAAATCAATCAATATATTTACAAGTGATGAAAACAGCAGAAGATCACTAAGCATACCACAATGCAGACAGATATAGCCCTGCCTAATGACCAAATTAAAACAACAGATGAGACACAGATGTTGGGACAACTAGTCAAAGACGTTCCTACAACTCTACTTAATAAAATAAGTGGGATAGCAAATGAAATAAAGAAGATCAAGGAGACAGTAGAAGAGCACAAAGAGGAATTTAAAAGAATAAATAGAAAAATAGCAGAAATCACAGAGATTAAAGACTCTGTTGACCAAATAAAAAACATACTAGAGGCACGCCACACCAGATTTGAAGAGACAGAAGAAAGAATAAGTTATATCGAGAATAGGGTAATTGACTTTGAAGACTCAAAACAGCAAATGGCAAAAAAGATGGAAAGAATTGAATGGGAACTCAGGGAAATGATAGACAAAACAAACCACACAAATATAAAAATCATTGATGTCCCAGAAGGAGAAGAGAGGAATAAAGGGCTAGGAAGAGTAGTTGAGGATATAATGGCAGAAAACTTCCCAACCCTCATAAAGAACATAAATATACAAGTCAAAGAAGCCCAAAGAACTCCAAACAAAATAAATCCAAATTGGCCTTCCCCAAGGCACATACTAATCAGTCTATCAAATGTTGAAGAGAAGCAGAAAATCCTGAAACTGGCAAGAGAAAAACAATCTGCTACATACAAGGGAAACAAATAAGACTGAGTTCAGACTACTCAGGAAGCACCCTGGAGGCGAGAAGGCAGTGGTATGATATATTCAAGATCCTGAAAGAGAAAGACTCCCAGCAAAGAATTCTGTACCCAGCCAAATTGTCCTTCAAAATTGAGGGTGAGATTAAAGCTTTCACAGACAAAGATGTCCTGAAAGAATTTGTCAACAAGAGACCAGCCCTACAAGAAATACTAAAGGGAGTTCTGCCGGCTGAAAAAATAGACAAGAGAGGGAGGTCTGGAGGAGGGCACAGAATTGAAGGGTACCATTAAGGGTAATTTAAATAATACAAAGAGAAAGAGGGAAAAGAATATATAGATCTGACAAATAAAATAATAAAGATCATGAAACATAATAACTTTGAATGTTAATGGACTAAACTTACCAATGAAGATACAGCCTGGCAGAATGGATTAAGAAACATAATCCAGCTGTATGCTTCTTGCAAGAGGCTCATCTTAGACACAAAGAAACAAATTGAAATTAAAAGGATGGAAAAAGATTTCCCATGCAAGTTGTAACCAAAAGAAAGCAGGAGTAGCTATACTACTATCTGACAAAATAGACTTTAAATGTAAAGACATCATAAGAGAGAAAGAAGGACACTGTATACTAATTAAAGGGTCAATTAACCAAGAAGATATGACAATCATAAATGTTTATGCTCCCAACCACGGAACTCCAAAGCACATGGAAGACATTGGGAAAACTGAAGGGAGTGATAGATGTTTCAACAATAATGGTAGGAGACTTCAATATACCACTCTCCTTTATAGATAGAACAACCAGACAGAAGATCAACAAGGAAATAGAGAAGTTAAATAATTTGATAAATGAATTAGATCTAACAGACATAATAGGTCATTGCACCCCAAAGCACAAGGATATACATTCTTCTCTAGTGGTCATGGAATATTCTCCAGGATAAATCATAAGCTGGGGCACAAAACAGGTCTTTATAAATGTAAAAATATTGAAATTATTCAAAGTACTTTCTCTGATTACAATTGGATGATGCTGGATCTCAATAGCCACCAAAGAACGAGAACATTCACAAATATATGGAGATTAAATACCACAAATTGCTAGAGAAATCAGTAGCTATCTGGAGATGAATGAAAATGAGAATACAGCTTATCAGAATGTATGGGATGTGGCAAAGGCCATTCTGACAGGGAAATTTAATGTCTGAAATGACTTTTAAAACAAGAAAGAGCAAAAATCGAGGACTTAACAAACCTGGAGGAACATGAGAAAGAACAGCAAACTAACCCCAAAGCAAATAGGATAAGAGAAATAACAAAGATTAAAGCAGAGATAAATGAATGGGAGAACAAAAGAACAATAAAGAATCAATAAAACCTAAAATTGATTCTTTGAGAAAATCAATAAAATTGATGGGCCACTAGCAAGAATGACAAAGAAAAAAAGAAAGGATACAAATAAACAAAATCAGAAATGAGAAGTGTGTTACCACAGAACGTGAAGAAATAAAAGAAATCATAAGAGGATACTATGAGCAACAATACACCAATAAACTAGACAACTTAGATGAAATGGACAAATTCCTGGAGATGCACAAACAAGCTACACTGACTCAGAAAGAAATAGAAGATCACAACAAGCCAATCACAATTAAAGAGATTCAATCAGTCATCAAAAATCTTCCTACAAAGAAAACACCAGGGCCAGCTGGCCTCACAGGGAAATTTTATCAAACATTCCAGAAAGGACTAACACCAAGCCTGCTCAATTTTTTCCAAAAAAAATTGAGGAAAAAGGAACTCTACCTAACTCATTTTATGAAGCTAATATCATTTAATACCAAAATCGGGTAAAGATGCTATGAGAAAGGAAATCTACAGGCCAGTCTCCCTAATGAACATAGATGCATAAATTCCAAAAAAAATTAGCAAATCGAATCCAAGAGCACCTTAAAAGAATTATACACCATGACCAATTGGGGTTTATACCAGGAATGCAAGGATAGTTCAATGCAAGAAAAACAATTAATGTAATACAGCACATTAACTAATCAAAAGGGAAAAATCATATGATCATCTCGATTGATACTGAAAAAGAATTCAACAAAATTCAACATCCTTTTCTGATAAAAATACTCCAAAAAATAGGAATCAGTGGTAACTACCTCAATATGATAAAGGGAGTATATGAAAAACCGATAGCCAGCATCAAACTCAATAGAGAAACACTAACCCTAAGATCAGGTACAAGACAAGGATGTCCACTGTCACCACTATTATTCAACATTGTGTAGAAGTTCTAGCTAGAGCAATCAGGCAGCACAAAGCAATAAAAGGCATCCAAATTGCAAAGGAAGAAGTAAAACTCTCATTATTTTCAGATGATATAATACTATACTTGGAAGATCCTGAGATATCTACAGCAAAGTTACTTGAACTAATAAACAAATTCAGCAAGGTGGTGGGATATAAAATTAACATGCAAAAATCAGTAACATTTATATACACAAGCAATGAGCTAACTGAGGAGTCAGTTAAGGAAAAAATTCCATTCAAAATAGCAACTAAAAGAATCAAATAACTTAGGAATGAACTTAACTAGGGATGTAAAGGACTTGTACACAGAAAACTGTTTAACATTGCTAAAAGAAATCAAAGGAAATCTAAATAGGTGGAAAGACATTCCCTATTCATGGATAGGAAGGCTAAATATAGTTAAGATGTCAATTCTCCCCAAATTGATCTACAGATTCAACATAGTAACAATAAAAATTCCGACGACCTACTTTGAAGATTTGGAAAGCTAACTACCAAATTCACCTGGAAGGGAAAGAGACCCCGAATAGCCTAAAGCATTCTAAAAAAGAACAAAGGAGGAGGACTAACACTCCCTGACTTTAAAACCTATTATAAAGCCAGAGTGGTCAAAACAGCATGGTATGGGCACAAAGACAGAAGCATTGACTAATGGAATCAAATCAAGAGTGCAGAAATAGAATCTATGGTCAACTGATTTTTACAAGGCCCCCAAATCCTCTGAACTGGGACAAAATAGTCTTTTGAATAATTGGACTTGGAAGAACTGGATATCAATAGCTGAGAGAACGAAAGAGGACTTCTATCTTACACCCTACAAAAATATTAACTCAAAGTGGATCAAAACCCTAAATATAAGAACTAGCACCATAAAGCTTCTAGCAGAAAATGTAGACAAACATCTTCAAGGAGGTAGCTTCCTAAACTTTACAACCAAAGCACAAGCAACAAGAGAAAAAATAGATAAATGGGAATTCCTCAAAATCAAATGGTTCTGCATCACAAAAGTCTTCATCAAAATGGTGAAGAGGCAACCAACTCAATGGGAGAAAATATTTGGAAATCACATATCAGAAAAGGTTTGATTTCCTGCGTATATAAAGAAATCATACAACTCAACAACAGAAGAACAAACAATCCAGTTACAAAATGGACTAAAGATATGAGTGGGCATTTTTCTGAAGAGCAAATACAGATGGCTCAAAAGCATATGAAGAAATGCTCATTTTCACTGGCTATAAGGAAAATGCAGATCAAGGCTACAATGAGATACAACCTCACACCTATAATAATGACTGCTATTAAACAAACAGGGAACTATAAATGTTGGAGATGATGTGGAGGAGCTGGGATACTTATGCACTGCTTGTGGGAATGTTTAATGGTGCAGTCACTGGGGAAGACTGTTTGGCAGTTCCTTAGGAAACTAAATATCAAGTTGTCCTATGATCCAGCAATAGCACTACTTGGTGTATACCCAGAAGAGCTGAAAGCAATGACACAAACAAACATTTGCTCACCGATGTTCTAGCAGACTTATTCACAATCATAAAAAGATGGAAACAAACCAAATGCCCATCAACAGACGAGTGGATCAACAAAATGTGGTATATACATATGATGGAATATTATGCAGCAGTAAGACAAAATGACGTCCTGAAGCATATGATGAGATGGATGAGCCTTGAAGACATTATGCTGAGCAAAATTAGCCAGTCACAAAAGGACAGATACTGTATGATTCCACTTTTATGACCAGCATAAAGGTATCATCAGAGGCTTATAATACAGAATATAGGGGACATAGAGATACATAGAAGCTAGAGATGGGTGAACCATTAGCTAATGAGGTTTTACTTCAATGTAAGGGAATAGATTGGAATGAAGGGGATTCTCTAGTGGATCTAGAAGTAACATTACCATATTGAAGGTGAACAAGATTGAACAAGATGTTTAGATCACATGTCCCACTGACTCACACTAGAAATATGAATGAGTTCTCATAAGAATTACTTCAAAGAAATGATTCTTGTATAAAGAGTATTTAAGTCCAGGGTACATGCAGAAAACTGCTCTTGCATGCTATGAGCTATGTTCAAAAGGAAACCATCAGCACTACCACAGCAACAGCAGAGGTAAATAATAGGGTGAGGGACAAGAGTTAAGAGGACGATTAGATTTCCTATTTGGTAAGGGTGTGTTTATTGGTTTTCTGTATCTTGAAAACAATGAAATTATCTAAAATTGAGAGTGTTGATGGATAGTGGACTTTGGGCTCTCTACCTGATGCCCAATGAATACAGGTGGCTGAAGGATGCACTGATGGAAAATCAGATTGGTGAACGATGGTGTATACTTATGAATGAAGGTTGTGATGTTACAGAAAGGAACAATGTCATGAGGCATGCAATGATGTAATTGAACATGTGGGATAGTTGGTGAGACAAAATAAGCCAGAAACAAAAGAAAAAGAGTGGTATAGTCACCTTTAAAAAATGCTTATAAGAATACAGGAGCCTAGACTGTAAGCTTTTAGAGCAGACACATTAAGTCAGGAGTGGTGATTATTATTTCTGGATTTTGAGAGGCTGCTTTATATATATATATATATAAAACCTGATATGTAGAGATAAGAATGAAGCTGAACAGGTTGGAGTTAAAGTAATTCAGAACATAGGGTTAAGCAAGACAGTGCCTATATTTTAGAACCATACACACTCTTTGAGACCAAGGAAGAAGGGTTTATTTGATCTGGAACTGAAATTTTCTGTAGTGCCTAATCTAATTCAACCTATCTGTACAGCTCATTTAAGCAACTGAAACACAGTAAGCACAGAATAAGAGAGAGTTCCTTTAATCCTGTATAGATTTTTGTAATGTCTAGAAATATCCTAGAGTACATTAAGCAGATAATCAAAAAGTATTGGCAAAGTTCCCTGAGGGAGGGGAGAAAGACCATGAAACTATTAAACCTTATTATCAGGAAATCCCCTGATACTGTGTCATACTTTAGGGATGCCCAAATCAATAGACCATGCCCTTGATCATGAGACTTACTCTTGTGAAGCTTATGTAGGTGATGGAGAAGCTTAGACTATGTTCTAGTTTGCTAGTTGCCAGAATGCAATATACCAGAAATGGAATGGCTTTCAAAAAGGGGAATTTAATGAGTTGCTAGTTTGCAGTTCTAAGGCTGAGAAATTGTCCCAATTAGAACAAGTCTATGGAAATGTCCAATCAAAGGCATCCAGGGAAAGACACCTTGTTTCAAGAAGGCCAATGAAGTTTAGAGTCTCTCTCTCAAGTGAGAAGGCACATGGCAAACACAGTCAGGGTTTCTCTCTCATCTGGAAAGGCACATGGTGAACAGGGCATCATCTGCTAGCTTCTTCTCCTGGCTTCCTGTTTCATGAAGCTCCTCGGGAGGCGTTTTCCTTCTTCATCTCCAAAGGTCACTGGCTGGTGGGCTCTGCTTCTCACAGCTATGTCGTTCTGCTCTTCTCTCTCTGAATCTCCTTCATTCTTCAAAATGTCACCTCTTTTATAGGACTCCAGAAACTTATCAAGACCCACCTAAATGGGTGGAGACATGTCATCACCTAATCCAGTTTAACAACCACTCTTGATTAAATCACATCTCCATGGAGATGATCTGATTACAGTTTCAAACATGCAGTATTGAATAACCATTATTCTGCCTTTACAAAATGGGATTTTGATTAAAACATGACTTTTCTAGGGGACATACATCCTTTCAAACCAACACAGACTACCTATAGGCATGCCTAAGAGTTACTTCTGGAGGACCTCTGTTGTTGCTCAGATATGGCCTCACTTCTCTAAGACCAACTCTTCAAGTGAAATCATTGCGCTCCCTGCTACGTGGGACATGACATCCAGAAGTGAAAATCTCACTGGCGACATGGGAGAGGACTCCCAGGAATGTAATCCAGACAATTACATCCTGACCAAAAGGGGGAAAAGAAGTGTAATTAATGAAGTATCATGGCAGAGAGAGTTCATATACAGTCGATTGGCTACTCTGGAGGTTGCTCTTACACAACTTCAGCTAGACCTTGCTACCTATCATAACCTACCAATCCCCAACCAGGACCATTCCAGCCAATCCTAAAGAACACCTAGGGCAGTGTATAAGATTCCACAAGTGTTCCAGGCACTGGACTAACTTTCCAGAGACCTACAACCTCCTGATGGGTCCCTGATCCAGGTAATTCCTGAAACATAGTCCAGCCTCTCACATCACATATGGAACATCACATAGTTCCATATCCCTACCCCATGTTAATGACAGACCCTTCCAATATCAAAAATTTGGAATTGCCATAGCCCAAACAACCCCAAAGAGAGGTATGGAAAGGTCAAAGGTGATGGTGGAATTATACAAAGAAAATAGGACTTAACAAATCTATATGAATGCTGAATCATTAAATTGATATCTCTTTCAGTCTCCAGTATTTTAGAGCAGTTAGAAGTAAAAACCTAAAATTGTAAAATTGTAGCCCATGTCAAAGTCTGAAATACGCTCTACATCTAATTGTGGTGCTGTGCTTTGAAATTTGTAGCTTTTTTGCATAAATGTTATTGTTCACAAAAAAGAAGGAAAAAAAAGTCAGTTGTGATGATAAAAAGTATTTAAGCCCTTTAGCCTCCTATATTCTGGAGCAACTAGAAGGAAAAATATGAGAGGATTGTATGGTAGCCCTTGACAAACTCTGGGATTTATCCTGTAACCACTTTCTGAAGAGTGCTTTGAAAACTATTGTTTTTTTTTATTTCTTTCCTTTACATATACATTATACTATACAATAAAAAAGTTAAAAAAAGATATAAAGTTTCTAAGTGTGACCTATGAGGAGGTATACTATACTCCAAAAGAACTGTGTGAGTTTTCAAATTTATGTAGATAGAAATCAGGTGAGTATGTGTTGGAATGAATATTAACGGTGTACCAGTTTGAAAGTTTATGTACCCCAGAAAAGCCATGTTTTAATCCTGATCCAATCTTGTAGAGCAGCTATTTATTTTAACCCCGATTCAATAGTGTAGGTTGGAATCTTTTGATTAGTATTTCTCTACAGAGATGTAACCCATCTGATTGTGTGTATGACCCTTGATTAGATGGAGATGTGACTCCACCCATTCCAGGTGGGTCTTGAATAGTTAATGGAATCCTTTAAAAAGGAAACATTTTGAAGAGAGTCAGAAATGATGGAAACCTCAGAACTGACTGAGCAGAAATAACAGAGCCAACAGAAACTTCACAGCAGAGCTGACAAAGGTGCTGAAATTTGAGGAACAGAGACACGGATGTTTGGAAATTCTTGGAGCCCAGCAGACATTGCCATGACATGTTAAGTAAGCCAGAATGTGGAGAGAGCCAAGGGAAGCCAAGAGATGAAAGCAAGCCCTGGGGAAGTAAAATGAGGAAATGCTACAGGAACAAAGGCTGAAAGCAGGACCAGGACCAAGGGACTAGTGGATGCCAGCCACATGACTAACAGCTGACAGAGGTGTTCCTGACCCATCAGTCTTTCTTGAGTGAAGGTACGCTCTTGGTGGATACTTAATTTGGACACTTTCACTTCCTTAGAACTGTAAACTTGTAACTTAATTAAATTCCTTTTTTTAAAGCTGTTCCAGTTCTGGAATATTGCATTCTGGAAGCTTGCAAACTAACACAAAGGGTGTGGGATAATGATAGAAGGAATATAAAGCTGGATCAAGCTGAATTTATTGATATGGGCCCACTAAGCAGAGATTCTGCATCTGATGTTGTAGCTCAAGGGGTCAGAAAGACATTAACAGTTTCTTTGTGTGGTTGGCTGAAACATGGATCAAAGGTGGCTGATGTTACCTGAGGTCAAAATACCAGAACTTCCTGGTTATAATGTAGATGAGGAGATCCAAGGGCTTGAAGAGATTGGAATATTAGAGTGGATTTATCATGGAAGACCAGCTCACACACCCTGGGAATGTACAGAAGACACACCTTTTATCAGGACTTTGAGGACTAAACTTGTGAAACAAGCTCCATCATCCTTGAAAAGCTCTGTAGGTCAGATATCGTGGGGACTGTGGTCACTGAGCTGGAATCCTTAAACACAATGTGGATGATTAGATCCTGAGCTGGCAGAAGTCGTGTGGCAACAGCTAATCACCATAGATAAGGTGAGTCTGGCTACTATAATGGACAGCAGATTCAAAGCAGCCATCAAAATAATCTGACTAGTTTATTTTGACAGAAGTCTAACTAGAATTACAAAAACAGAGAGTTACAGCCCCTTAATCCATTCTGAGACTTGAGACCGTTTTTAGATCCAGAGCCTCTTGAATTAAGGGGACACTGCCAAAAATTTACACTGCTAACCTTTCTCCCAACCTTCCCTAAGGAGAACTATAGCCTTTTACCAGGGTAACTGTGCACTGGGGAAAAGGAAATTATCAGATATATTGTGGATTACTAGGCACTGGCTCAGAAGTGACACTAATTCCAGGAGCCTGAAATGTCACTCTGGTCCATTAGTCAGAGTAGGAGATTGTGGAGATCAGGTGATTGACAGGATTTTATTTCAGATCTTTCTCAGTGGGATCCCACACCCATTCTGTGGTTATATCCCCAGTTCCCGAATGGATCTTTGGAATTGACATACTCAGCAACTGGCAAAATCCTGACATTAGTGTTGTGGGGCACAACAAAAGAGAGACCACACAATTCAAAACTGCAAGCCAATTGGGAGTCTTTATTTGCCGGCTGGTGACTGCCTCAGAAACCTCCAAGAAGGAAGATTCAGAGAGCAGTCCCCAGAGGTTTTCAAGGTGTGCTTATAAAGGCTAAAATCATGTTGTGGTTTTGCAGTTGCTAGCAAGCAAGCACATCATAGAAGCAGAAGAATGCTGTTGGCTGTTGCCAAAACACATCCTGTTCCCTCAGTTTCCTATCATTGGTTATTGTTTAACTCTTGGGGACATTCCGCCCCAATGTTGTGGGGACTTTCCCTGCTTGGGCCTGACTGATTGCTCCTGCTTGGGCCTGATTAATTGCTCCTGGCCCTCCACATTCCCCACTGGTTTTATAAGAGAATCAAATCATTGTTTCTTCATTTTGATTATAAATCTGTTGATATTGGGTCTCAAGGACTAATAATTTAACAGTTTGTATTTTTCTTTGCACATATGAGGTTAGACAGTTGATTACACAGGGTCCAAACACTAAGCCTAGTAATATGAGAATTAGGGGCCTTGCTATGGCAGACAAGGGCGAGGTTAGCCATGGGGACCAGGAAAATAACTTTTCATACCAGTTGGCTTCAGTTTTTCTGCATTCTTCCCGCTCTCATAACCTGCTATGGACTAGGGATAGACTATTTCTAATTATTCCAGAATGATTGGCATAGAAGCAGTAGGTTTCTCTGAGGGCCACGCATAACCCCCCTTGTTTCAGAAATAGGAGGTCTAAGCCTCTGAGGTTTTGGAGGATGACCTCGGCCAGTGAATTTAGGGAGTTTTCAAATGACTGACAGAGCTTTCTAATTCACTAAGATCCAGGTCAACTTGTTTGTAAGGGTTTTAAAATTTTAGTCCCCGGTGATAAGGGCTGAAGTTCCGACTGCAGTTGATCCTGCGATGTCCAGTCTGACAAGGAGGGCACTAAGATTGGGGCTCGCTTGGCCTGGTAAGTGGTTTCTAAATGTTCCTTACCTCCTTCCCCAGAATAATAATATACTTGGGGGATAATATGAACTAAAATACAAAATTCCTCCTCAACTTCCATTATTGGGGGAGTTATACAGGGGGTAATACCGGCTGTGCAGGCAAACCAAGTACCATCAGGGGTTACAAGAAGCAGTCCCATCTACCCAGGGTTGAAGTTAAAATGCCCTTTAGTGACATGAGGAGACTGCAGGAGTCACTATAGGGGGATTTGGCTAGATTAAAATTCTCAGAATAAATACAGGTTCCCTGCCCTTGGAGATCTCCTAGGGTGAGTTTCAGTTCCTGTCCCCACCTGCATAGGTGTTGGCCTTGTGCTTCTTGGACTGAGAGGTTTCTGATATGGGTATCCACGAGGCCTAGGGAGATATTAGCTCCTATTCCTATGCAATAAGGCGGTTCAGGTTTTAAGCAAAGCCAACAGTCTTCAGTAATAAGCGGATTGATTTGATTCATGAACTGGAAAACTGAATTTAACATGTCGATCAGGGATTTTTTAGGGGAGGGATAGGAATTTATTTGGGAGTTTGGTTTTGGTGGGGGTCACAGGGTTTTTTCCTGCGACCCCCACCAGGGATATTAAGAGGACCCAGAGGGATTTCTGGAAAGTCTTATCTTTAGTGGATCCTTGGTTCACTGAATGGTCCATTTTTCAGGGGTCTGGTCCGGGGTGGCCTTTTTTATCTGGGTATGATGAATCCAGTGCCATTTTCCTGCACCTTTCTCTGCCATTGGAGTTGAGAGGATCACTGGCAGGGGTCCCATCCACCGGGCCTCCAAAGTGGCTGGCTATAGTTCCTTTATCCAGACTAGGTCTCTGGGCTACACCTGAAATAGATCTTTTTTAGGGGCAGGATTTGTTGGTCCCAGATGGGCCACCTTCACCAGTTTCTGAGTTTGCTGGGTGGTAGATTGCAGGGCCTGTAATGATTTTAGAAGAGAATGGTTATTTAATTCAGCTGTTTTTTCTTCCCCCAATTTAGGGATTAGTGGAGGTGGTCGTCCAAACATGATTTCATATGGGGTAATTCCCTTAACATAGGGAGTACATCTAGTTTTTAGGAGGGCAAATGGAAGGAGACTCACCCAGCTTTCACCAGTCTCGAGCTTTAGTTTATTTAAAGTTTCCTTTATTGTTCTATTCATTCTTTCAACTTGCCCTGAACTCTGTGGCCTATAAATACAATGTAATTTCCATTTGATATTTAATATTTTTGCTAACAATTGGGTAACTTGGGCGATGAACGCTGGCCCATTGTTGGACCCCTTTGCAGTTGGGAGGCCAAATCAGGGGACAATTTCAAAACCTAGTTTTTTTACTACTATTTGTGCTGTCTCGGTTCTGGTAGGAAATGCCTCAGTCCATCCAGAGAAGGTATCGATGAAGACTAACAGGTATTTGTATCCATATGGACCAGGTAATATTTCTGTGAAGTCTATTTCCCACTGTTCCCCCGGGGCTTGTCCCCTCAGCCTGGTTCCTTGGGGCATTTCTCTCCCTCCGCTGGAATTTACCTGGGCGCAGATGTGGCATCTGGACGATACCTGCCAGGCTTGTTGTTGCAATCAGGGAATGTAGTAATCTCTCTGTAAGAGTTCAGTTGGTTTCGTATTCCCCAGATGTGTACTTTGGTGAACATGGGCAACCAAATTGTGCCCCAGGTGCTCTGGCACTAGGATTCTCCCATCTGGGAGAATTTTCCAACCATCTGGATCTGCCCAGAGTTTCTCCCAGTCTAATTTCTTCCCCAGTATATTTTGGAGGGCTCAGCAGCACTTGTCCAGGTAAAAAAGGAAGTATCTGCAGTGTCCCAACTGGTTTTTGGGCAACCTCTTTTGCCGTTTATTCAGCCAGAGCATTTCCTCTGGCAATTTGAGTTTTGGCAGTGTGATGTCCTTTGCAATGTATAACGGCTGCCCTTTTTGGTAACCAGACAGACTCTAGCAAGGTGAGTATTTCTGGTATATTTTTTATTTCCTTTCCTCCCAATGTCAAAAGTCCCTGCTCCTGATATAGTGCCCCATGGACATGCGCAGTTGCAAAGGTGTATCTGCTGTCTGTGTAGATGTTGACAACCTTCCCTTTTCCCCACCTTAGAGCCTGGGTCAGAGCTAT
>PVIY010029722.1:0-18360 GCA_004026745.1 Myrmecophaga tridactyla | reverse complement strand
AGGGCCTGAGTCCAGATGACCTGGTCCACAGTCACCACCGCTGCCCCCACATACCTGATTCCCTCTGAGACATAACTGCTTCCGTCTGTATATAATTCTTCATCAGGATTTGGCCAGGGGTTGTCGGTGAGATCAGCCCTCAGGTTCGTGAAAGATTCCAAGATCTCACGACAGTCATGCATGGGCTCAGACGACTCATCTGGAAGCAACGTGGCAGGGTTAAGAGCCACTGTTTTTAGGAACTGGATTCTTGGGGGATCCAGTAACAATACCTGATACTGGGTTATCTGGGGCATTTGAGAGCCATCTCTCGGGTGGGCTCCTTAGTAAAGTTTTTACTGAATGTGGGGCCACTATGTGTAAGTCCTGTCCCAGGGTTCATTTAGATGCTTCTTTTACCAAAATGGCAGTGGCGGCAATGGCTCAGAGACAGCTTGGCCACCCGGCTGCCACATAGTCTAGTCTTTTAGACAGGTAGGCAACTGGCCTTTTCCATGGTCCTAGCATTTGGGTGAGGACTCTTTTTGCTATTCCTCGGGTTTCAGTGACATGTAGTTGAAAAGGTTTGGACAGATCAGGCAAGGTTAAGGCAGGGGCGCTCACAAGCACCTGTTTCAGTGTTTTAAAAGATTTTTGCTCAGCCTCAGTCCAGGTTAGAGCTTCCTCCTTTTCCCCTGTGCTAGTGTACAGGGGTTTTGCTATTTCTGCAAACCCGGGAATCCAGAGCCAGCAATATCCAACTGCTCCTAAAAACTCCCATACCTGCCTTTTTGTTTTTGGTTGGGGTATTTTTAGGATAGCTTCAATCCTATTAGAAGACAGAACTCTTTCTCCCCCTTCTAATTCATACCCTAAGTATATTGCTGAACTGGTGCAGAGTTGGGCCTTTTTGGCTGAGACCCGATAGCCCAACTGGGCTAGTTCCTGTAACAAGTTTTTGGTTGCCTTTTTGCAGTTTGACAGATTATTAGCTGCCAGTAAGAGGTCATCCACATATTGTAGGAGGGTTGTCCCTGGATGCTCTTGTCTAAAACAAGCCAGATCCTGGTTTAAGGCCTCATCGAACAGGGTGGGAGAATTTTTGAAACCTTGTGGCAACCGAGTCCAGGTTAGTTGTCCAGAGAACCTCCCCTCTGGGTCATTCCATTCAAAAGCAAAGATGGGCTGACTTACCGCAGCAGGGGAAGTGAAAAGAAAGCATCCTTTAAGTCCAGAACAGTGTAGACCTGCTGGCTGGGAGGTAACAAGCTTAAGAGCATATATGGGTTAGGCACAGTGGGGTGAATGGTTTCAATTCTTTTGTTTACCTCTCCGAGATCTTGCACTGGCTGGAAATCGTCAGTCCCGGGTTTTTGGACTGGGAGAAGGGGTGGTGTTCCAGGCTGAATGGCAGGGGACTAGAATACCTGCCTCCAGGAGTCTTTTGATATGGACTGCAATGCCTCTTTTAGCCTTTAAGCTTATTGGGTATTGTAGGATTCTGATTGGGATGGCGGTGCTAGTCAGCTCGACAGCAATAGGGGGGCCGGTGGGCAGCTAATCCTGGTAGGTTAGTTTCTGCCCATATGCCTGGTATTTTTTCTTAAAATTCCCACAAATATGGGCCTGGGGCTGGTAGCGCCACCTCTGCAGTAAGTAAATACTCTTCTGATAAGGGGCAAGTGAGGAGGATTGCCAAGGGGGTTGTATTGAAGGAGAGCTCAGCCAAAGTGTTTTTGAAAGAGATGATGGCTTGTAATTTCTGGAGAAGGTCTCTCCTTAAAAGGGGGTACAGACACTCTGGCATTACAAGAAACAAGTTGGTGACAGTTCCTTCCCCAAGATTAGTAATCCTAGTCTTAGTCCATGGGTAAGACTTTGTCTTTCCCATTGCTCCCTGTATGGGGATTTTTTTCCTTAGATATGGGCCCTGCTGCTTGCTGCAGGACAGAGAAGTTTGCCCCAGTATCCACAAGAAATTTTATAGGCTTGCCCCTGATTTCTAATGTGACCTTGGGCTCCTGGAGCTCAACAGAATGGAGCCCCAGCCCCATCAATTCGCCACTTCAACCAGAACAGGGGCTGGTTTCATTCCTTTAAGTCCTCTTTTAGGGCATTCATTTTTCCAATGTCCATTCTCTTTGCAGTAGGCACATTGGTTTGCACCTAGGCCCAATCTTTTTCCTTGGTTTCCCTTTCTTTTTCAATGGCTTCCCATCTACCTTTTTGTTTTTCCTGTTCAGCCATTGAAGATACTAAAATTTTGGCTATTTTCTTGGACTGTGTGGTCATGGGGTCATCTCTGTTATTAAAAGTCTTTTGGACAGTGTCTATCCGTTCAGACAGCACTTTACCCTCAAATCCTTCTAATTTCTGTAATTTTTTTCTTATATCTGGGGCTGACTGGGTGACAAATGCTATATTTATGCCTCACCTATTTTTGGGCACCTCTGGATCTATAGGGGTGTACAAGCGGTATGCCTCAAGGAGGCACTCAAGGAAAGCAGCTGGAGATTTGTCTGACTTTTGTATGGTTTTGCTTACCTGAGATAAGTTGGTTGGCTTCTTGGCTGCCGCTCGTATCCCCCGGAGCAGTCTGGCAATACCGATCGAGAGCCTCCTTACCTCTATTAGTGTTGGGGTCCCATCTGGGATGGGTGGAGGGGAACACAGCCTCTAATCGGGTTGATTCAGTAGTAGGTTGTCCATCAGGTCCAAGAATTAACTTCCTCACCTCTCTCCTGACTCTGTCTCGTTCCTCAGAAATGAAGAGGGCCTGGAGGAGCTGTTGGCAGTCATCCCACGTGGGCTGGTGGATAAAAAAGACAGTCTCCAAGAGGGAGATGAGCGGGGCTTTTCAGAGAAAGAGGGATTCTGGTTTTTCCAATTATACAGATCGCTAGAGGAAAAGGGGACATAGACCATGAAAGGTGGGTGGTCGTCCCCCAGGGCAGGGCCAACCTGCCTCAAGGGTAAAATTGGAACTCTGGAGGAATCCAGTGATTGTGAACCAGAAGAAGAGTGGTAAGCAGAGCCACTTCTGGTATGGGGGAGACTGAAGGGCACCTCCCGGCTATTAAAGGTGCTGGTTGCCACCTCTTGGCCATTTCTCCCCTCTGGCCTAAGAGGGGGTGGAGGGGCTGTTGGGTATGGGGGAGGGCCCATCAAAAGCAGAGTCTCTGCTGGTCCTGTCAATACTGGGATCCCGTTAGTTTTTTCTTTTTGAGAGGTTTTTATTAAGAGGGCCATTTTGGCTCTGGGGGGGTCTTTATTTTTGGGACTCCAGGCAAGACCATAACCACTTGGGTTTTTCTGCTAAAATTTCAATCTAAATTAGTTTATAGGGGATTTGGTCAGGGTGGCCTGGATCACCAAAAATCATCCTTTGGACTTTATAAACTATAGATAGATCTGTGGTTCCCTCAGGATGCCACCCAGAACCAAAAGTTGGCCACTCCCGTGAGCTGAATTTTTTCAAGTCAAAGGTGCTGACAGGGCTCCATAGTCTCTGGCCTTCTGCTGAAATTCCTGGAAATGTTTCAAGAAACATTGAAGGGGAGTATAGATAGATGAACTTGACTGACCCATGACAATTATGACAAGAACGACATAGAGTGTGACGAGACCAACAATTGAGAGGAGGGACAAAACGAACCAAGACAAACAAAAGCCTTATCCCTAATTGATTCCTAACCAGAATCCCAGGCAACATCTTGCTCTGGGACTGGACCTTGGAAGTAATGCTGTGTCCAGCCTTCCAGAGGTCCCCACTGGATCCAGTAACAGACCTGTACTTACCAGTGAGGTTTTCAGAAACAGATGACTCCACCAGATTTTGTATAATTTTGGAGGGTCCTGTAGAACTGGCCCAGTTCCTGGTCCTTGCCTGGGGCAGAGGAATGTCTCTCTGAGGCCTTCCCCTAGGCTGGACCTCAGTTCCAGGAGTGATCCCCAGGACCTGTGGTCACCAGATGCCCCATTAGGGACAATCTCACTGGGGCCTCCAAATGTTGTGGGGTGCACCAAAAGAGAGACCACACAATTCAAAACAGCAAGCCAATTGGGAGTCTTTATTTGCTGGCTGGTGACTGCCTCAGAAACCTCCAAGAAGGAAGATTCAGAGAGCAGCCCCCAGAGGTTTTCAAGGTGTGCTTATAAAGGCTAAAATCATGTTATGGTTTTGCAGTTGCTAGCAAGCAAGCGTGATCATAGAAACAGAAGAATGCCGTTAGCTGTTGCCAAAACACATCCCATTCCCTCAGTTTCCTATCATTGGTTATTGTTTAACTCTTGGGGACATTCTGCCCCAATGTTGTGGGGACTTTCCCTGCTTGGGCCTGATTGATTGCCCCTGGCCCTCCACAATTAGTTCCCTGACTTGTGGAGTAAGGGCTATTATGGTAGGAAAGGCAAAATGGAAGCCACTAGAAATACCCCTACATAACACAGATACTGTTCCAGATGTGGTATCCTTGCTTGAACAAATAAACACATCCCCTGGCACCTAGTAAGCAGCTATTGATTTGGAAAAATTTTTTTTCCTCCTTTGCTGTTAGTATAGGAGCACCAGAAACAGTTTGCATTTAGCTGGCAAGGCCAGCAGTATACCTTCACTGTCCTGCCTCAGGGGTATATCAACGTTCCAGCCCTGTATCATAATCTTGCCCACATGGTCCTTGATCATTTCTCTCTCCCAGATGACATCACACTGGTCCATTATATTGATGATATCATGCTGATTGGACCTAGTGAGCAAGAAATAGCAATTACTCCAGACTTGTTGGTAAGGCATTTGCATGTCAGGGAATGTGAGATAAATACAAGAAAAATACAGGGGCCCTCCACCTCAATGAAATTTCTAGGTGTCCAGTGGTGTGGGGCATGTTGAGATATTCCTTCTAATGCATCTGTCCCCTCCTACAACTGAAAAAGAGGCACAACACCTGGTTGACTTCTTTGGATTTTGGAAACAACATATTCCTCATTTGAGTTTGCTACTCCAGCCCATTTCCTGAGTGACCAGAAAAACTGCTGGAACAGAGGAGGCTTTGTGACAAGCTCAAGCCACCGTGCAAACTGCTCTGCCACTTGGGACACAGGATCCAGTAGTTCCAATGGTGCTGGAAGTTTCAGTGGCAAATTGGGATGCTTTGGCAGGCCCCATAGTAGACAATGCAGGCACTTATGATTTTAGAATAAAGCTTATCATTCTTGGAGAAAACTATTCTCCTTTTGATAAACAGCTTTTGGCCTATAACTGAGCCTTAGTAGAGACTGAACACTTAACCATGGGCCACTAAGTTACCATGAGACCTAAGTTGCCTATCATGAACTGGATGTTGTCTGACCCACCAAGCCATAAAGTTGGGCCTGCACAGCAACACTCCATCATAAAATGAAAATGGTATATATAAGAGATATGGTTTGAGCAGGTCCTGAATGCACAAATAGTTACATGAGGAAATGGCCCAAATACACATGGCCCCCACTCGTACCACACTACATTCTCTTTCCAAGCCCAGAGCTATAGCTTCTTGGGGAGCTCCTTATAGTCAGTTCACTGAGGAAGAGAAAACTAGGGTATGTGGCTTACTAGGCTAGGGCAGCTTGATGTAAGTGTTAAGATCAACCAGCACCAACCCCCCTTTTTTCTTGAAATTTTAACTGTCATTTTTCTCCTTTTTTGGGGGGGCTGTTGACGTATTTCTCTATCTTTTTTCCTTGTGATGCATTTATTTATTTATGAAGTTGATATTCACATAATGTAAAATTAAATAATTTGAAGTGAAAACAAAGATAGATTATTGACCAATGGAATGAAATGGAGAGTTCAGAAATGGACTGTCATATCTATGGCCAATTCATTCATATTCAACAAGGCTGCCAAGTCCACTGAACTGGGAGAGAATAATTTCTTCAATAAATCATGCTGGTAGAACTGTATATCCATTTGCAAATGAAAGAGCACCCATATCTTTGTGCCATGTACAAAAATTAACTCAAAGTGGATCAAAGTTCTACAAATAAGACCCAGAACCATAAATCTCACAGAATAAAATGTAGGGAAGCATCTTCAATATTTTGTGCTGGGCAATGGTTTCTTAGACTTTACACCCAAAGCACAAGTAATGAAATAAGAAATAGATAAATTTCTGTGCACTAAAGGTCTTTGTCAAGAAAGTTAAAAGGCGACCAACTTAATGGGAGAAAATATTTGGAAACCACATATCTGATAAAAATTTAATGTAAAAAGGAATCCTTCAATTCAACAATGAAAAGACAACCTAATTTATAAATGGGAAAAATACTCAAATAGACATTTTTCCAAAGAGGAAATGCAATTACTAAAAAGCACCTGAAAAGATGCTCAACATTACTAGCTGTTAGGAAAATGTAAATCAAAACCACAGTGAAATAATATTTCACATGTACTAGAATCATGACTGGTAAAAAACAAAACAAAACAATAGACTACAAGTGTTGGAGAGGATGAACAGAAATCGAAATACTCATTCACTGCTGGTAGGAATGTAAAATGGCATGGCCACTGTGGAAGACAGTTTTGGCAGTTCCTAGGAAGGTAAGTATAGAGTTTCCATATGATCTGGCAATCCCACTGCTAGGTGTATACCCAGAAGAACTAAAAGCAGGGACTCAAACAATACATTTGCGTACTGATGTTCATAGTGGCATTATTCACAATTGCCAAACGATGGTAGCAACCCAAGTCCCCATCTACCAATGAATGGATAGAGAAAATGCGGTATATACATACATGGATTATGATTCAGCTGTAAGAAAGAATGAAGTCCTATTGCATGTGAGAATGAACCTTGAGGACATTATGTTGTGTGAAATAAGTCAGATACAAAATGTCAAATACTGTATGATCTCACTGATATGAACTAATTATAATAATCAAACTCATAGAAACAAAATCTAGAATATCGGATACCAAGGGATAGACTGGGAATAGAGAAAATGGAGTTGATGCTTAACTTGTGCAGAATTTCTATTTCAGTTTATTGTAAATGGATAGTGGTGATAGTAACATGCATTATTGTAATTGTAATTAATAATGCTGAATTTTGTATGTGAATGTGGTTGAAAGGGGAAATTTGGGGTCATGTATGTTGCTAGAAGGAAAATTAGAAGATAAAACAAGGTACTGTATAACACAATGAACCCTGTTGTGGACGATGAAATGTGGTTAATAGTAAAAGTATAAGAGTATTCCTTCGTGAAACAAAACTGTGGCATTTTAAGTGAATTTCTTTTCTGCTTTCTCATTATTCCTTCTGATTTCTTTGTTTAAAAAGTAAATAAAACCTTTTCTCCTTTGGCCTCTGCCCAGGCTGGATCTCCCTGCAGATCTCTGGACACATACAAGGGACCACTGTGAATTTCAGGCAGATGCAATCCCTGTTCTAGGCTAACAGCACTCAGGCTGAATGCTGGAGTTCATCTAGTAGGGCTGACTTAGTTGCTGTTTCCACAAAAATCAACATCCTAATTTCCAAAGGAGGAACTGGATGATCTAAAAGGAAGATGTCCTTGGCTTCCTGAAGAAAGGAAATGGTTACAGGTGGACAATCTTTGCGTGGAGTTTTCAGGTGCCCTGACCTGAGCAAGAAATCTGCCTTCATTGGAATCTCAGATGTATGACAGACCTGTGTGACACCAAGATAAGTAAAGATACCATGTTACATTTACTTGTACTGTCTCTTTGCACTCCTCTTGACTGTGACAGTTTTGAGAAGGAGAGGTCCATTAGGCTGGCATTATGAGTTTGTTGGAGGACCAAATCATTGACAGTGCCATTCTGATCAATATCAGGGGTATGATGATGTTAACCTTGAACAACTTGCTGAGGTCATATTTGCCAGATTTCTCCGCTCTAAAATTACTACCTCCCAAAATTATGAAACTATGAAACTTTACCAATGGGAAAATCCCGGATACTGTACCAAACATTAGGAACACCCAAATCAATAGGCCAAGCCCTTGATCTTGATGCTTATTCTTGTGAAGCTTATGTAACAGAGAACCTTAGACTACCTATAGGCATGCCTAAGAATCATGTCCGGAGTACGTCTTTTGTTGGTCAGATGTGACCTTTCTCTCTCTAAGCCCAACTCTACAAGTGAAATTATTGCCTTCCCCCTTCATAAGACATGGTATCCAGGGATGAAAGTGGGAGATGACTCCTAAGGATGAGCCTGGTCCTGGCACTGTGGGATCAACAATACCATCTTGACCAAAACGGGGAAAAGAAGTGTAACAAATAAGGTACCAGTGGGTAAGAGAGTTTAAATAGAGTCAAGCGGCTACACTGGAGATCACTCTTACACATGCTTCAGTTAGGCATTGCTAGCTATCATAACTTGCCAACCCCCAACCAAAACCATTCCTGCCAATCCTAAAGAATACCAATGGCATTATATAAGATTCTACGAAGGTTCCATGCACGAGGGTAACTTTCTAAAACCTGCAACCTCCAGATGGGTCGCTGAACCAGATAAGTCCTGAAATGCAGAGGGGCCAGCCCTTCCAGAACATCAACTAGTTCCATCACCCCATCTCAGCCCCTTCCAACATGAAAAAGTTAGAATGGGCACAGCCCAACTACCCCTAAAGAGTGGGAGAAAGATCAAAGGTGATGGTGGAGTTATACAGAGAAATGAGTATAAGTGCTGAATCATTACATTGTTATTTCTTTTAGCCTCCAGTATCTTAAAACAGCTAGAAATCAAAACCTAAAATTGTGGAATTGTAACCCATACCAAACTTTGAAATCTGTTCTACAACTAATTGTTGCAATGTACTTTGAAATGTGTTGCTTCTATGTATAAATGTTATTTAAAGAGAAGGAGGGGGTGGGCAATGGTGGTGTAGCAGGCTGAGTTTTTGCCTGTCATGTTGGAGACCCAGGTTCGATTTCCGGTGCCTGCCCATGCAAAAATAAATAAATAAAGAGAAGGAGGAATATACAGAGAAGATAGGATTTAACAAATTAATATGACTGCTGAATCATTATATTGATACTTTTGTTGGTCTCCAGTGTCTTGCGCAGCTAGAAAAAAAAATCATGGAACTATATATACCCATACCAAATTTTAAAATCTGTTTTATGACTACTTATTAAAATTTACTTGGAAATTAAAAAAAATTAAATGTATTTTAATCCATACGAATAATTCTCAAAAATGTTAAGAAAAAAAGTAAGTTGCAAACTGTGACTATTATAAAAGTTTATATAATGTATCAAATCAAAACAATGTTGCATAATCCATGGATGAGAAGAGTTCTCATCGACTTCTAGAATAGTATTTATCTCTGAGAATAAATGTGACTCATTAGAAAAAAAAATTACTACCTCCCTTTCTATATTTAACACTTTTGAGTGTGTGAAGTTGTGGTATATGCTTCCTTGAAGACAGAGTAGCCACATAAATTATTTGAAATTCTTCTGCACAGATTTGACTCTTCCCCATTTATTTGTTTGCTTGTTTCTATGAGTATGGATTCATGGACATTTATACTATATTTTCCTACAGTTTTGGCATTGGAAGCTCTATTATTTGGTTCCTCTGCCCTTCTGACATACCCCATTATTGTAGTTGTTGTTTTTTGTTTGTTTGTTTCATTTTGTTTTCTTAAGCACTTCCTCATTTTATGAAACTGCAAAATGCCCCAGACTCACCTTGTCTGTTTCCTGCAGCATGCCCAGAATCAGCCATCTCTTCAAAAATCCCGTTTCATTTTATTGGAGAATAGGATAGGAAATCAATACCATTTTAACCATGGTCTTTTGTTCATGAGTTCTATAAACAAATATCTCTTTAATGACAGTTTTTCTCTTTCTAGGACTCTTACACTAACTGTTAACATTTCTACTGCTATCTTTAATTATTAATTTTTATATTTTTTGTTCCTTATGACTTTGATTTGATCTCCTAGTTCACTATTCTGTTTTTTAATGCAATCTTATCGATATATATTATATATTCAATATTATATAATCATCCAAAGTGTACAATCAATGGTTCATAGTATCACATAGCTCCTAAGTTGTATTCATAACAACTATTTTATTTTTTTATTTTTATTTTTTGCATGGGCAGGCAATGGAAATTGAACCTGGGTCTCTCGCATGGCAGGCAAAATACTGCCTGGTGAGTCACAGTTACACCACCCCATTACAATTGATTTTTAAACATTTTCATTATTTAAAAAAATGAAAAGAATAAGAATAAAAGTAAAAAGAACACTGAAAAAAAGAAAAGTAAATAAAACCAACATTGCAAGTTTACCTAAATTAATGTTGACATAGTTTGTATATCCCTTACAGCAGAGAGAAATACTATAGTGATTGAGAAATGGTTATTGTGTTTAATTGCATGTTCCAAGTAACTCAGTTTCTACATTTTCAAAGTAAATCGCTATCAGTTAGGATGCTCCTGTTGGGGGTTTGCAAGGGACTTTTTCACAATCATTTTACTGACTCTTGGGGATACTTGATTTTAATGTCACACTTAGAGGTTTCATCAACAGACAGTGTTAGGCTTTTCTTGGCAACTTAGAATAAACTAAGGACAAATGAAATCTTCCTTCAAAATTCAAGATGTTAAGTAATCTAAAGTCATAGAGGAATAGCAGATATTTTGAAACTAAAATTTTGTTAGAAATATATTAGTAATATTGATAATAATAAATACTTATATAGCTTGTACCATGTGTTAGGCACTTTCTAAGCACTTTACGTATATTAATTCATTTAATCCTTATAACAAGGTTCATGCTATTATTTGTATAGACCTCAAGATTGTGGTTTTTTACATTTTAAAGGGTTGTTAGAAATCAAAAGGGACAGAGACTGCATGTGGCCCACAAGTCCTAAAATCTTTATTATCTGGGCCTTTACAGAAAAAGTGTGCCTATCCCTAATACAAATGCTAAAAATGAGGCAAGAGAGGGTAACTTGCCCAAGGTCATATTGCAAATAAGTGGAGGAACCCAGAGTTTGAATCTAGACACTCTGGCACCAGAATCTGTGTTCTTAACCTCTATAAGACTTCTCAACGAGCTAAAAATTATTCTGGAATGAAATAGAATGACTTGAATTTATTTCTTAATTATATTAAAAATAGGAAATTTAGATGCAAATGACTGAAAAGTAATGCTCTTTGAATACTAATTTTTTTCTCTAAAAAATTGATGTGTTTGTCTTCTGAGGTCTTTTTCCTTCCTTTCTTTTAAAATGGGTGGCAAGAGATGGGGGCATATTCTGAAACATAAAGTATGTTGATTTTTTAGAGTATGTGCTCACACACAGATTCTCCCCAAGCTTCTGACTTGTACTTCCAGATTTCCCAATGATATTTACCAATATTTTAAGTTAAGTGATAGTGTGTGGATAATCTCAAAATGTCAAAGGTAGAATGTAGAAATATTTATACTACAACTTGTAGATATTACATTTTTGAGTTAATCGATTGCAAGTAAGAACTATAGCTAACTGTATTTTCTTATTTACAAATATTTTATGATTATGCCTCTGTGTCATGAATTTTTGCCATGTGTCTGGAGAAAAAGCATATCTCCATGAAGGACTAGGCCTGGAGTTCAGTGGCCCTCTCTCCTACCCTCTCTTCATAAAGTTTATAAATCATACCAAATATTTTCTGAAATATTATAATACTATAGCTAAGTATTACTAAAATAAGTTTATGTTTCTTCCAATTAAATATTGCCTTAGTTTCCTAGGGCTACTATAACAAAGCATCACAAATTAGGTGACTTAAAACAACAGAAACTTATTGTCTATTGGTTCTGGAGCCAAAAATCATAAGTTAAGGTATCAGCAGAGCCATGCGCTTTCTGAAATTGGTAGGGTAGAATCCTTCCTTGCCTCTTCTACCTTGTGATGTTTGCTGGCAATCCTTGCCATTCATTGACTTGTAGATGCATCATTCCAGGCTCTATCTCCATCTTCACACGTCTTTCTCCTTTGTGTGTCTCTCTCCTTCCTATAAGAATGTTAGTTGTATTTGACTAAGAGCCCTCCTGCTCCAGAATGACCTCATTTTAACCAATTCCATCCACAATGATCCTATCCCCAAATAACATCACCTTCTTGAAGTAGTGGGAGTCAGGACTTCAACATGTCTTTTCGGGGTGGGGTCACATTCAACAGACAACAAATGTGATCATCACTATTGGAGTTAAAGCCAATTTCACATTCCAGCTCTAGCTTCTTAGGCCCATGGATTTTATTGTTTTTGTTTGTGCTTCATGATGCAACATCCAAAGGTTTTAGTAAGTATACATTTGCTTCACTTCAGTGATCACTAATGTTTTCCCCTGGGATTTCTTAGCCAGATTTACAAATATCTTAAAAATGTGTTACCCATTATATGTTTTAGGGGTTTTGATTATTGTTTGCTTTTTGTAGTTCTTTTTTTTTTTTTTTTTAGTTTGCATATGGGCAGGAGGCACCAGGGATCGAACTCCAGACCTCCAGCACGGCAGGTTGGAGCTCTGCCTGCTGAGCCATGGCAGCCGCCCCTTTTTGTAGTTCTTAAATGTGATTCATTGTGATGGAGTTTTTAATGCATTTTCTAGATGCCAGATTATTGTCTTGAATTCAGGGAGTTTATAGTTTCATAAAATATTATTTATTGTCCTTTTCACTTTGTAAAGTTCCCATACTCTGTATAATTAATTTATGCATAACAGAACAAAGTTTTTAAAGAACAAATAAAATATCCAAGAACCTGTGCCAATATAGATCTCAGTAATGTCAAAATTTGCCTTATCTAATGTGAACTATATCTAACAAATGAATAGCTTAAAGATGTTATCAGTATCAGGTAGATACTCAATACTAATAACAGAGTTTGTCTATATGGAAAATAAAAATAAACTTAAGAAATACATGATGGTTCTTTCTTAAAAGAGATAAGGACAAACCTTAAATGGAACCTTCCATTTCCATCACCACTACCCAAATCATACTAAGTGGAAATCTTCTTAGGCTATTGTTTTAGTTAGTTAAAGCTGCTGAAATGCACTATAACAAAAATGGACTGGCTTTTAACAATGGGGATGTATTAGTTTACAATGCTACAGTTCTTAGGCTGTGAAAATGTTCAAATCAAGGCATCATCAGATGATACCTGCATTCCTCTTTCAGATGGAAAGACAGGTAGTGTCTGCTGTTCTCTCCCTTCTCTTCTGAGTTTTGTTGTTTCCAGCTTCTGGCATCTTTCTATTTCATCCTCTTATAAAGGACCCCAGTAAGAGGATTATGGCCCACCTGGGGCAAGCCTCAACTGAAATAACCTAACCAAAAGGTCCCACCCACAATAGATTACACCCAGAGGAATGGAGTAGCTTTAAGAACATGATCTTCTGGGGTCCATAAAGCATCCAAATCATCACAGCTATGAATAGGGCTTGTCCTAAAGAAAAGTGAACAGTGAAGTGGCAACTATGTTTTGTAAGCTTACAAATATATTTCCTTTTAATGTAACATCAGAATTACTAGCACCACAAAGAAAACATTTCTTAGCTCTAAAAACAATATGATACTCTGTATTTAACCTCATTACATCCTTATTTTTATTAGATTTATTAGTCTTATTCTACCTTCCAGAAGCAAACTGAAGCAGTGTCTACATCTTAAGGTTATTTCATTACAGAATGAAAACATGTAATACTAAGAGTGTCTTATCCTAAGGAAACCTTGAGACTATGCAAGGTTTTTGATTGTTTCCTTTTTTCCCTTTAGCTCCACTTGGAATTTTTCTCTAAAATTTTAAGTCAATATCAATATATACGCATATATTAAGTTAGTACACTAATCAACAACAATCATTTAAAAGTGTAACTAGAGGCGTAATTTCCCTAATTATAAAGAAGGAACCCAAAGTGTTATTTTCCCTTCTGTCTTACGGAGAGTAACATGGTGTGAGAGGAGGAAGTGGTGCCCTGGATAAGAGTGGCATGAGCTAACTTTCAGGAGAATCATGATTTCACATTTCTACCAGGTGAGTAGATGGCCCTTTAGCTTATTCCACTAAGCCAGGGGGCACAGCCTGGAAGCCAGAAGATGAACCTAGGGCCTGTCATGGGGGGTTGCATAAAGCTCTTCCAAGACTATATTCTATTTAAGAAAATGATTTTGTTTTCTCAAAATTATTCTATACTTGGAGTCAGTACTTATTTTACAGTCATGCATGAGCTTGGTTTGCAAGGGTAACAAATGTATTTTGAATGTTTTAATCTTTATTATAATCCTATATTGAAGAGACTGATGTATTTCATCTTCTCTTTTGCCCATTCTAGTCATTTTTGTTTAGAAAATCCATTCACCATCTAAGACCCTATTCTTTGCCAATTTCTATGTTAGGTATTTCCTGGAGTAGTGTGTCAGTTCCTAGGGTTCCCTATGGCCAATTTTAACATTTTCTTAAGTTAAACTGTAGACATTGCCATTCTGTAGGCCCACAGTGGATGAATAATGGCAATTTCATACAGTTCAGTTGCTATCACCTGGTATAGTAGTTAGGTTCAGGGCATCATCTTGGCCAGATAATGGTGCCCAGTTGTTCCTTTGCTGGAGACGTAAAATATCAGCATGTGAAATTCATCTATGGCTGATTACATCCATGGTTGGTTAAGGGGAGTGTCTTCTGCAGTAAGTGATGTTTTAATCTGATCAGCTGGAGGCTTAAAAGGAGGGGCCCAAAAAAGAGAGAAGGAGCTCAGACCCAGAAGTTTGGAGGTACATAAAGGAACCACCCTAGGGAAAATGTTTTGAATCCAGAAGCCAGGAGGAAAGGCCAGTAGACATCACTGAATACCTTCCCATGTGACAGAGAAGGCCAGAGGAAAGCCAGCTGCCTTTCCTCCAAGGAACTGTAAATTTGTAACTAAAGAAATCCTCTTTATAAAAACCAGTCCATTTCCAGTGCATTGCATTCAGGCAGCTTTAGCAAACTAAGACATCTGGGAACTTACAAGAGGCTTAATTCTTCATTAAGCACCGAAGTAATTCAGAACCTAGCCTGCCACAGAAAAACCTGTAGCAGATTGAAAAATATGGCCAGGATACTTTGAAGTTTCTCTCATCAAGAAGTGGAGTGTGTTTACCCATGCATGTGAATCTGGGCTGGACTCAGGATTTGCTGTAACCAATAAAAGGTGGCAGAATGATATTGTTCAAGTTCCAGAGCCTCGGCTTCAAGAGACTTTGCAGCTTCTTCCTTGGACTGTCGGCACACTGCCATGAGACTGCCATACAGGAAAACCAGAGGCCCTATGGAGGAGAATCGAGGGGCTCCAGCCTACAGCACCATCTTCGGCATGTGTGAATAAAGTCACCTTGGACTTTGCAGTTCAGCTGAATGCAGCTGTATGAGTGAGCCCAGAAGAAAGCAAGAGATGGAACTACAGAATCATGAGAAATGATAAACCATTATCATTTTAAGCCACCGAGATTTGGAGTGGTTTGTTATACAGCAATACATAACTAATATGGACTCAATAGGATCAATTAGTTCAGCTCTTTAGATTACAAGGAATTGAGATTAACTCAGGCTATTTTAATAATTTGGGTCATATTTTAAGGATCTACTTGGCAATAAAAGAGGTGAGAATGTCACAGAAATATATGAATTAATAGGGCCAGTTTTCATGAATATAGGAACTGGAAGATCACTCGGCATGCAAGGTAACCCTAGGCAGCAGCAAGGGTTTGACCTTCCATCGTTCTCCACTAGGTTCTGTGTTCTGCACATGTATTCTCACTTATCCTCTATCAACTCTTTCTTTTAGTATTTCCAGGTTCACATTCATAACAGTGAATCTGACTAGCCTAAGATATTTGCTATTATTCCTATTTGGGAAGTTTTTCACACAAAACCACATTATAGATCACTTGCTATCCTCCGTGTCTGGCACTTACCCCTTGTCCAATTAGCTGTGACTCATAGAATAGAGAAGATAATATGTAGTATCAGCTTAGGGTTGTTTCCCCATTCAATATCTATACCTATCAGAAACACTGTAACTCTTATTTGAATACAGGATCTCTGAGGCATGCCTCAAACTAAACCAGTAATATGAAGTGATTCCTTAATTTTCAAGGGTATTGTTTCAGACACATTTTTTGAGCCACTTCAGACACTCTTTGGCTCATAGTCTCTTGTTTCTTCCACCACTGCTTATGGACTTGAACCAACTATATGTAGGTGCAGCTGGACAAGACTCCCCATCATCCCCACATCTCTCACTTCCTGTTTTAGAGCTTCCCTATTTTTACTTCTATACCCAAAATGCACAACCCAGCAGGAGAATCTTTGACCAGTAGTAGACAAGAGCCAGTGACTAAGTTCTTCCCTTTTTCTGTCTTCTTGCTTCAATCATAGACAGTTTCAAGACTCACTGTATCTAGCTTCTGTGATGATTCCTCTGAATTTAATAATCACATTGTGCAGGTAGCCAGCTCAATAATATATCCTCATATTACCTCTCTCCCAACCTGCTTCTTTCTCCTTGTTCATAACTGTACTCCTTCACAAAATAATAGTACTAAATCCCTCTGCTTCATCAGTGTCCACTGAGGAACTCAGGCTATGACCAACACTGTTTCTCAAATTTTTATCAGAGACATTTGTGGAGAATATGCATGTATTTTCCACAAATGTATGCATGAAGTTTGAGAAGTGCTGCTGTAAGATTTTTGAGGCAGAGATTACCCTGAAGTAAACACTGTAATAATCAGTTGATGAGAAGCTACCTTAGAAGTTCTGGGTCTGCATAAGTTGGAGTAAGAACACTCTACCCTATCTCTCTCAGTGAATGCAACTGTAAAACCTGGACAGATGCATGGGAACAGATGTTTCAGGATTCTGAAAAATAAATAGTAGCAGGCACACTGGAGAAGATCAGAGGAACAGAATTTAAAGTACCATCAAACCAGCAGTAAGTTTGTCAATCTTTATTCCTCTGGTATCTCCTCAGCCTGAAGGCACCTTGAAACCCACAATTGGGCATCTTTTCAGATGGAGAACTCAAGAAGTCCTCAAATTCTGGCTCAAGGAGTGGGAAAGGGTTTCCTAATGGTCAGAGAAAGGTAAGGAAATACTCCATTTTTCTTTTGTCCATTTTCTTGTGCCTCAGCCCCCAAGCAATTTGAGGGGGTCAGCAGCAACAACAGCAGATGAGAGAGGCACAAATTCATAAAATTCTGAGGAAGGACAACTTTCCTCTATAATCAGAGGAGCTATGGTCCCAAGAGAGTCAATCCTCATCACTTTTATTGTCTATCCTCCCACTGCTTGGCCCCAGATGTAGACACAACCATAGGAAGTATAAGGCAGGAGAGAATACACAAAGCCACAGTTTTCTGGCTGAAGGATCAAAAAGCAGAAACTTAGAGAGTCAAAACATACCAGGGAGATTGGAAGAGCAAGGAGCTTGGCAAGGCAACCCTATAGAGTTGTTTATGAACTCTTAGGCTTAATCAATGCACGTGCATTGATTTGCGCCTAAATAGCATACATAGACTTTGAGAACTGACTTGTAGAATAGACTATGACTCAAATGCAAGATTGGCCACTGAGAGGTACACACATGGGATAGATCTGAATAAAACTACAAAGACTTTGAAAACAACTGACATTGAATCTACTACTACCAGAGGATGGTTGGAAGTTTTGACCTGAAGCCAACCAAGTTGATTTCATGTTAAAAGAAAACTATTGTGTTTCAGTGGTAGAATGCTTGCCTTCCATGCGGGAAACCCAGGTTCGATTTCCAGACCATGCACTGCCCCAGCCCCCCCAAAAAAGAAAACTATTAACAGTCTCCATATAATTTAAACAAAACTCAGAATATCTTAACATAATATTCAAAATATCCAAGATACAACGCAAATTACTACATATATGAAAATCTCTACTTGTGTAGGGAAACAAAAGCAACAGTTGCCGATGCCAAGGTGATGCAGATATTGGGGGCTATCTGACAAAGACTTTAAAACACCTATAATAAAAATGCTCAAAGTAAGGGTGAATGTTCTTGAAACAAATAGACTGGATGATATAACAAAGAAATGAATGAAAATTTTAGAACTGAAAAAATGCAACTGCAATAAAAAACACACTGAATGTGATCAACAGGCAAATGAAAATGAGATGAGTGACTCTTGAACTTTAAGGTAGATTAATAGAAATTACCCAATCTGAATAACAGAATAACGATGGAATGAAAAGTGAATAGGACCTCAGGAACCTTGAGAAAATACCAAAAAAATCTAAATACTTACATAATCAGTGTCCCAGAAAGAGAGGAGAATGAATACAATGCAAAAAG
>PVIY010029721.1:0-31753 GCA_004026745.1 Myrmecophaga tridactyla | reverse complement strand
TGCAGCCAGCAGGGGAGGGATGCAGCCAGCAGGGCAGGGATGCAGCCAGCAGGGCAGGGATGCAGGCAGCAGGGGAGGGCTGCAGCCAGCAGGG
Organism: Myrmecophaga tridactyla; assembly: GCA_004026745.1. Classification (NCBI taxonomy): domain Eukaryota; kingdom Metazoa; phylum Chordata; class Mammalia; order Pilosa; family Myrmecophagidae; genus Myrmecophaga; species Myrmecophaga tridactyla. Next base: position 31,659 of record PVIY010029721.1, on the reverse strand, counting down.
GAGGGTTGCAGCCAGCAAGGCAGGGATATAGCCAGCAGGGGAGGGCTGCAGCCAGCAGGGGAGGGCTGCAGCCAGCAGGGGAGGGATGCCTGTTTCCTGCCTGGGCCCTGCCCGCAGTTCCCCTCCTCACGGGCCTGTCCCCGGGAGTCCCTCTGCGGCGCCTCCTTTCCTCTGCCTCTCACCTCCTGCCCTGGGGCTTGCACTGTGGGCACCCATCAGGGCCGTGGTCTGTGGGCATCTGAGCCCCTGTGAGCCACACCCCAAACCCCATGGGTGACATGGCCAAAGGGACCAGGACGTAGGGAGACAGTGCAAGGCTTAGAGGAAGGACAAAGACACCGATGCCTTAGACTGCTTTTTGTTTGTCTGTTTGCTTGTTTTACCAATTCTGTACCTTTTAGTCACTCTAGGGAACATCTGAGGTGTCTCCTTTGCCAACAGTGCGTGCTCCGAGGCCAGAGAAAGAGCCTCTTAAAACAGGTTGAAGACAAACTGTTTACTGCTTTCCTGCTAAGCAAGAAGTTGTGGGGATATCCTTTGAAAGTTACCGAAAAGAAAGGAACCCAAGGAAAATACAATTCTTCATCTTGATTAAAGTTACATCAGGGAAAGAGAAAACCATTTTGCCCTGATGAGCTCTGCTTTTAAAGGAAAGGCAGAACCTCAGCGAATCCTCTGTCCTCTCAGCCTCCCACATTTTTTCTGAATTGCAAAAGGGAAGGACGGGAAAACCTTGAGCCACAGTTGTCCTTAAGTCCCGTGGGCGGACCTCACATGATCCCCAAAACTTAAATGACGTGAGGAAGATAAACGTATTTCCCCAGATGTCAGAAAAATAAACGTACACTTCTTATCAGCCGGTTCAAGAATTTAAAATATTATTTCTATGTGTATAGCCCTATCATAAATTCTACAAAATAGTCAATCTACAAAAAATTCTCCACACTTGCAGCAGCCCTTATTTCTAACATTGTGCAACCTGTTCAAATAACAAATAGACCTAAAAAGGAAGTAAACCCTCTTCTCTTTTCTCCTACGGGCTTCACTTCACCCCAGAGGGAATAAGAGAGAAACAGGAGTTAGGTCAGCCTGCCACTCTACAGAAGAACGGGGCCCATTCCAAGGAAGCTAACCCCCACCTGCGTCCATCAAACGGAAAGTGCTTCCAACAGCCTGACTCGCTGTCCCCGAGGCCGACACAGTTGGCACGATCCATTCCTGCGGTGACTTCAGGAAGGAACTGTTGGTTTCGATAACAGAGCCTCCTTGATTCTGTCTGTTTGGATACACAAGTGGTCATTGTTCCACATTTTATTACTGAGGGAACAAAGTCCTTCCCCACCGGTCGGCCGGTCCACCAGCATGGCTTTCTCCGGTGCTCGGTTCACCTCTCTGAACTGCAAAGGTCTATGGGATGAGCCCTGACAGGTACACCGTGCCTGGAGGTGCAGACACCAGCACTACAAGACAATTCTCTCACTCGCAGGTGTCCCTGGATTAAGTGGAAGAGCACCACGCAACTAACAGGGACTTCCAAGAAACACACACGCACGTTTTGCAGTCAGGCTGGTGCTAAAAGGCATGAGGATGAAAAGGCCATGTCCCAAATGGAATACTCCAAAATAGAGAAGACCTGCTTTGGCTTTCTTTCCAAGGCACCCATGAATGCCCTTGAGATCAGCCCTCTCCCCCTCAGCAGCTTAATGTAGCCTTAGGCTCCAAGTCCTGTCCCCACACTTCAACCCACAGACGCACACACTCGGCGCAGGAAACTTCTGCGTGGGAAAGGATTCCATGTCAAAGCAGGCGCCTAAGGAAGCAGGGGTGAGCCAGCCAGACAGCGCAGGGGCCCACCTGGGGTGGGGACTGGGCCTGCCTGAGAGGACAAGTGGTCATTCCTGACAGCTGCAGGAAGGAGGGGGAACAGAGGATTAAAAATAACAGTGAGGCAGCCTTTAAACTCTGATGGTGCTACTGGCACACTTGTCAGGAAATTTTAGGTTTATAAATGATGATGGCACATTCACCCAGCAGTCTCCACAACACTCTGGTATCTGTAGTTTACACCTGCATCCCCCTCTCCTACATTCTCTCTGCTCGTCATAAAAATCTCCATAACAGAGGAAATGTTGGTACATAGTCTGACTAACATGAGTACAAGAAAGAATGAGACAATTTCATTGTGCTAGATTTCCCAGGTGAAAGATAAGTGCCATTACCTTGTCAAGAAATTTTTATTAATTTTACTAGTTAAAAAAAAGAACAACAAATGATATTAGGGACTGATGGATTTGCTACAGCAGCAGATGCCACATGTAAAAGTGGCAAAAATGGATTGGTTTGCATTTTTCTTATAAATTCTCCGTGCACAGCTCCATAATATACCACACAATTTAACATGACACCTCTCAGAGCAGAGTTGTATCTTTACGTGAACTCTGGATTATAACAGTTTGGTTTCCTTAAATATAAATCCTGAATACAAACCAGATTTTTTCTCTGCCTTGTCAATGTTCCTGACACTAACAAACAATGTTTTTTTTTCATTTAAGAATCTCAGATATTTTTGAAACTATGAGTTCACTTCTTTAGATTATTTAATGGCTATTTATAGTCACTAGGCATAAAATAATCATTCTAAAATACTGCTTCTGGAAAATAAATATATGTATATTTATTTATTTTATATATATATACAAGACAAAATATATTTATTATATATATGTAGACAAGATAAAATATTATGAAATAATTCCTACAGCGCATGGCAAATGCATGCTGATGTAAATGAGTTCTCAGAAGTAAAGAGAAAATCAAGAATTTTAGAAAGTCTTTTCCCAAAGAGATCAAAGTCAATAGCCAATGTCATGGCAGATTTAAAAGCAATGAAAAACATCAGACCAGTGTCTTCCCAGTACCTTCCATCCGCCCGCATCCACCCCGGCTTTTGCCTGTTATCTATTCTGGGGTCCACATCTAGCCCAAAGTGTTAGGGTCCTCTGCTCTCTACAGAGAGACACACACTGCGGGACACTGACTCAAGGCACATTTATAGTCCACGGGTTCCTTCAAGGATTTAGCAAAGTGGACTTGGCCGAGAAAAGTCAATATCACCCACGGAGGCTGTTGATAAGGTGAGGATGTCCTCAGCACACAGCAGGGCAGGAAAAGTCAGGGTCTTAACACAGGGCACTTGGCGCCCCCACACACACCCCGTGGAGCATCTGGGTATCTGCATTTGCTAACCTCCCTTCAGGGCTTCGATTCTGCTCTCTGTTGTTTTTGGTTTTCTTTTTAAGGATGGCCCCCACCAGAATTTCAGCCTTCTGACCCAGCCACTCCCCAGCAAGACTGAATACAAGAAGGGTAAAACCTGCCTCCCGCAATGTGCCGCTCACTGGATGCTGCCTTACCATGTGCCTGCTGCTCCCTCCCCTCCGCTCTCCTCTCCCCTCCCCTCCGCTCTCCTCTCCTCAAAGCCCAAAGCCCACAGGAACAGAGTTGGACGGTCACTGCGCACAGCGACTGCCGGCCCGGGAGTAAACGCCTGCGCACGCCGCCGGCTCCCGCACACGCAGGCCGTGTGAGCGCCTTGGACTGGAAAAAGGCTCCCGCAGGAGTTTCGTTAGAGCCTATTTCATGCAGTCACGCGAGTTTGTTTTGCTGCTATTGGTGGGGTTTATTCCCTAAGAAGAAAATAAGTCTCTTACAGCCACTGTTGTCGGAGGAAAACTAAGTACCTGAAGTGCTGCCATTTGTATAATGCAGGATAGAATCTGGATGCGATCTCTAAGCCACGAGTTCAAATCCTGTTTTCCATCGTTCCGACTGCATGCTCAGTCAGGACCTGGGTGGCGGCGCACGACACAGCCAAGAACATTGTAAGAAAATGCATTGAGAAAAAGAGCAAAAACCCTAATCCCATTAAAAAGTAATAAAATAAACGGCACCCCAGAGTTCAGCTGCTAACTGCTGAGGGTCTAAAATTATTAGCCTGGGAAGGGCAGGAACGGGAAGAACTTTAAAGAGCAATGTTACCACTACTTTTCTCTTTTCCTTGGTTCAAAATCCCTGCCTAATGAACCCAGCAATCACCTGAGCCGCCACCTCTCTTCTCACGCAGTTTAATTAGGCGATTGACGTCAGGCACACCATCAATTATGATGACAATTAATTACTTCTTTAATGTGCACGCTTAAAAGATTTATAAACAGGACTAGCATGGCCCAGGACTTTGCAAAGAGGCACCGCAAACGGAGCGAAGCACAACCCAGCGCCCGACGACGTCTGCGAGACGGGCTGGCCCAGGAGGCTTCCGCACGCTTCCACGCGCTGTGGGTGTCCACACGGCAGCACCTACTCCGTGCCTCACCCCAGGACGTGACCACCCACCCTTGCGGGTTTCTTTATAGCCTTAACTGTCTTTACGAGTTGGAGTGCCCGTGATTTTATGTCAGCAACGCCCCTGAGGCTTCCCAGGAAGACCTCCTCTTGCGGTGAAAAAACCCAGACTTTGGAGAGAGCCAGACCTCGGTTCAAATGATTCCTCTGCATGGGCCAGCTGTGTGAGCTTCACCCCGTTAGCCTCTCGGGGCTTCCACATCCCTGTCTGTCACACGGGGGACGGACCCGCCTTGCAGTGCTGGTGCCAACGAAGGAAGAAGGCAGGGCGGACGCAGCGGCCTAAGGCACAGTCTGAGTCAGCCCGCACGTGGAGTCCAAGCTCTGCCTCTTACGAGTTCCAGAGCCTTGGGCAAGTTGCTCTCCCCGTGCCTCAGTTTCCTCATCTGGGAAATGGAGGTAATCACAGTTAACGACCTCAGAAGTCTGTCGGAGGGGCGAGTGTACTTGTGCACAAAGGCGTGTGCAGCTGGCAGAGCCCTGGCTCACTATCAGCGACCACAAGCGCGGGCACACCGTACACACTCGGCCACGACCACGTCCACTCCCTCGTCCCCTTTGCCACACAGGAAACAGTTCCTGACGTTTTCCTTTTCCATCGGGAAAGAGTTCCTGACGTTTCCTCTGCCGTGACACGTTTGTGTGGACTTGGAGAAGAGCCGAGGCCTCTCCCACGTCTCTGCCAAACGGAGGTATGCACACGAAGTGCACACCTCACCGAAGGCTGACCTGTCATTCCAAGTTCCCTGAACACGAGTAGTAGGCCTGTTAGACTCTCTTTGTCCCCAAAGCACTGTGTGTTCTGGCGCCCACGGCGACGACGAGAGTTCCGGGGAGGGCCGCTGGGCAGGCTGCGCAAAGGGCTTTCTTCCCGGGCCTAGGGTATGTCTCCGCACGCTTGCTTTGGCCACACCAGGGTTTCCTTTTTGCCCTGTCTGGGTCGAAGTGCAAGGAGACTCAGGCCCTGAACTGTCTTTATAAAAACTAAAAAAACAGACGACATTTGAGCTCCAGTTTTTAGCAGGGATTGTGGTTCTCTTCCCTACAGCGAGGTAAACGAGCAGGGACGTCCGGGTCCCAGGGTCCCGCAGGCTCTGCGAGCATGGCGCTGGGACTCCGCTGAGAGGTGGCCATGTACCTCCTGCACACTTTTATTGGTATCAAAACACACTCAATCGGAAAGCATCACTGCCCCCATACAGGAGAAAACCATGTCCTCTTTTGCTATTCTGTGTTTTCATTTGTCTCCTTTTTCCTTCACATGCTCGGAAGAATCAAGTTGTGTTTTCATAACATCTCGGGAAGGCTGCAGCCCAAACACAGTGAGAATGTCTCGTTGAATGTGTCAGGCACTGGTTTCACAGAGCAGGAGCGCGGTTTATCACAACGACATCCAATCTACTGCTCAACTGGTCAAAGATAAAGCAATGATCTGCCTTCCCCACAGCTGTTATCACAGATTGGTCAGAACAGATATGTTTCTAATACTCCGCAGCGGAAACTGCCTCACTGCCTCTTCCCCCAGACACCTCTGTGACAGCATCAGGCAGCAACAGCTGCAGCTGATCTGTCACTCCACGTGTTGAAGAAAGCGGCATAAATATAGAGGCTGGATGACATAAAGCTGTGAATCTTGGACATGAGCCCCATAAAGTTCCCCCAACTGTTCATGAGGAAGCCAGGATACGTGGTCAAAGACTTTGCACACGCGTCAGTAATTGAGGAAGCGTGGACGAACAAAGGTTTTCAATAATTAATACATTAGTAGAGAGGAATGGCATGCAAAAGTTGGTTTAAAAAGTTTGGTTTTAACAAAAATTCCACTAGGATCCCACTTGCAATTTTGTGCTAGAATACAGGTCATTTATTTTTGCATACATTCTTCTTTCAGCAAATAAGAAAGAGATTTCTGACTGTCTCACAGTCAGCCTTCTGCATAACCCAACGTCAATCATATACGCTATCATTTTATAGCCCTAATCTGGAGCAGATTAGCAGCAGAAAGGAAACCTATGCCTATAATCTCAAAACTGGAAAGACCTCAAATCACCAGACAGTGGGGGTCGGTAATTTCTGCTTTCCAGTTACACAACGCTGAATCAGCGGTTATCCTGCCGAGTTTCAGTTCAGCTGCCCCAAGGGTCAAGAGTATAGCCAACTTTGGGTACACAACTCTTCAATCCTTTCTTGAAGATGACATGAGGCCAGGACTGCAGTTACAGAGCAAGGACTTCCTTTGGCCACGCGTAAATTCCTGTTGGCCAAGGCTTTGGTCCTCAGGGCACGAGCATAACAATATGACCTATTGTTGACAAAACGCATATTACAGGGCAGTCCCTTGATTCCTGGGTCAAGGACAGTATCTGGGGTGGCTAACAGCAGGTGTCTCTATCAGCCACCTTAGAACAAAACATCACAAACGGACTTCTGAAACCCAACTTCAGCCCTTCCACCTTTCTGCCGTGCATGAGGAACACACAGAATGCTCTAATCAGAGAGAGAAACATTGTAAACCATAACATCACCTTCTTCTTACTCGAATTTTAAACACCACCAAATTATCAAAATAAATTAATTCAGAATGGGAAGCATATCTATTTTGAAAAAAAATAAAGTGATAAAATATTAATCAAAATGTTTGGAATTCTGGTTAATTGGATTTTGGGGTGAACAGAGGGTACATCAAAAGGTACTTAACCCATATTTTTAAAAACTCTTATTTTTTTATAGCTAATAAGTGCAATTTATTCCCACTATAAATTATAATCATTTCTCCTTAGCGATGGTTCTGAAAGTCTATTCAAATTGATAGAGTAATCTACCTTAAAGTGAGGCAGACGATGTGACTATGTGCTGAAAGCCCTAGATCAATGATTCTCAACAAGGGATGAGTTTGCCCTCTTGGGGACACTGGCACTGCCCACAGGCTTTGCTGAGCATCACAACTGGGAAAGGAAGGCACAGCTGGCGTCTGCTGGGTGTGGCTGGGCGTGCTGCCACCCCAGGGCAGCAGAGAAACCCTGAGCTACATGTTGCTTCCAAAAGGGAATCACTGATGTCAACATGCTCATAGCCACCAACCTCCTTCTCTACAAAATGAGGTGCCTGTAGCCAGAACACACTTGTACTACTCGTACTACAGCCAATCACGGTTTTACTGCATAAAACGAATGCATTGATTTGACAAACATGAACTGTACCACCTATATACAAGTTTCTGATTCAGAGTCGAAAATGGTTTCATAAAAAAAAAGTGTATTCAAATGTAATGCCAAAATTAGTTCAGTTGTTACTGAAATAACAAAAAATAACTTCTAATTTTAAAATTTGTTCTTGGTATTTTAAAAATTCTAAAGGACTACAGTGAATTTTCTCGCTTTCCCACATCCTAACTCACTTGATTTTTAATACGACAAATAGGACAACCAAGGGGAGAATTCAAATATTAAAGCTGTGTTTATCTTAGAACTTAACATTTTATAAACACACACAAGCAGGAAACCTAGTTAAATCAAACAAAGGTTTATATTATAAATACTTCAGTAATTTTACCTACTAACTTTTATTTATTGACAAAGGGACTGAAAAAAATTCCTGTACTAAAAACGTATTGATTCTACTGCCGCGCAGAATGGACACTTCCCGGGAGAAGGGAAGACAGGGGCACCATTTTTTCCACAGAGCCCAGACACGAAATGGCCCTGCCCAGACAAAGATTAAACGCGCTGTTCACTCAGAGACACAAAGAGACGGGGCCCTGGTCTTCCCATGGCCAGTGTCCTCAGGCGTGGTGGAAGGAATGTCCCTGGGTCCCGCCTGATGCTCTTGGGAGTGGCCAGCAAAAGTGACTGGAAATGTGAGACTTGACATATACAGCAGGAGGGGCCAGCGGGTCGGAAGTGGGAGACCAGCCAGCAGAGCGCATGTCCTAATGAGCTGTGGCCCCCATAAAGAGACGCCGGACTCCTTCATCTGAGCTTCACAGCAACACGGCCACACGGCATCGTCCCCAGCTCCTGGGGTGGGAAACTGAGGCATAAGGAGAACAGAGAGGCGCCCAGTTTCCACGCAGCTGGCGGACAAGGAAGCCAGGACACGAGGCCAGACCACCTGATTAGAGCCCACGCGCTCAGCCACCGCCGCTGAGACCGGTCCTGGGCGTTGTGGAGTCTGGCGGGCGGGCACAGGGCCCCCCACCGCCGACGGACCCTCACCGCCTCTCCGCCGCCCCCTCCGCTGCCCGCCGGCTCTCGGTCAACACACTGACTGCAGGGGGAATCGGCATTTTGCCAAAGACAAGGTCCCACTGGGAGTCGAGTTTTCTTAAGCTCCTGAAGAAAGAAGGTTCTCCGTGCCAGCATCCCCCGTCACCTCTGACCACAGAGGAGAGGCTGTCGGCACGCTGGGCAGGTGCCACAAAGCAGTAAAGACGTGAACGCGCCTCTCCATGGTCTCTGTAACATACCCCTACCCAGCCAGGGGTCCAGCGCGCAGGAGGCTCCATGCGTATTGTTTCATTAGATCAGACTGTCCGGCCAGGAGGACAGGGGATTTGCGGGTATTGGAAGAAAAAGACAAAAAGTCAAGGCAGGTATCAGAATAACTGAGTGAACCAGCGTTTTAAATTTCCATGATTCTTATTTATTCTGTGACCCAAAAAAACAAGTTGGAGGCCTTCTCTAGGACCAGAGAGGAATCGACAGCTTGTGTGACTCCAAACTAATTTTGAAAATTATTTTCTCAGGAAAGTTAATAAATCAAAATAAAACAAAAGTTCTGTGCCAATAATTCTATCTGTATTTTTACACTATAAATAAAATGCTAAAAAATACAAAAATTACCTATGGAGTATATCCGGTGAATATATTTGCAAGCTAAAAATCACAGAAATACCTGCAGATGAGGCGTCTAGTGGATTGCACCCACACCACCATTCACCCCACTCCTTCTTGCCTCACTTCCCTGGGTACCTGCTCGGACCCCAGCCAGGCAAGGGCACCTGGGCACCTGCTCGGACGGCACCCCGTCATGGCTGGTCTAACTGATGGAAGGAGGCTGTTAGCCCACGGCAATACAAGTGGTCCTGGGAGAATACTGCGGAAAGCACCCAGCTGACCCCGGCTCTCTACGGCCGCAGCAGAAACGTCCCCTTCCGGTTTGACAGCTGCCGTGCCTGCAGGCCCACCGAGCTGCGCGGCCAGTGCTCGGGGGGGTCCCACGGAGATTTGGAGTCATGGTCATTCCCTGAGAAAACCCCAGGATGTGGTGTGACGAGTAGCTGGACAGGACTGTCACAGTCAGCTGACGCCTCTGTCACTCACACACTGGCCGCTAACAATGGGGCATTGTGAAACCAGGAATAGCCTTCCCTTATCTCCAGCAGTTTGGGAAATCATTTCTAACGCAGCGAGGATGTTGCTTGGAAGCAAGTCAAACGGTTACTTATTCACCGAGGGTTTAGTAATTGATCCGTTCTGGAGTGAGAAGCGGGGGACGGAGCAACGGCAGGCTGTCCAGCCCCTGGACAGTGGCTCTCTGGAACCACTCGCACAAACCAGCGCCTTTCCTAAATGTGGCCGCGGAGCAAGGACGTCTAAGTGCAGTGGGCAAAACCTGATAGTGATCTCATAATTCCTGTCAAACCCAGTTTATATTAAAATGGAAATGGGGGCTGTCTCCTTCCGTACAAGCAAATGGTTGGTGCAAACCTCACCCCTCCTGGGTGAAGCCCCCAGGGCGGCTGATGGGGGGTGGCGGAGGCAGCAGCAGGCCTGGGAGCTCATGGGGATGAAAACCACCGAGCGCCCGAGACAGGGGTCCCCGTTTCCACTGTGCTCACGACCTTACCCAAAAACAAAAAGGGGAGCCACATCGTCCCACACACCCACAGCAGGAGGCCTCGTGATTCACCTACACACCCAGGCCAGGATTTAAAGGTCTCCCCTCTTCCTGCCGTGGAAGCTAGTGTATTTGTGGATGGGATTAGGGACTGAAGTGAGGTTTAATGCAGTTTAGGGTTTCTTACCCATTCATCGGTTTTCCCTTCCGCATTTTTTGAATTATGCTCTCGATGCATCCTACCCATTTCAATGGAGGCACCAAACATCTACTGTTTCTCTCCATTCCCGGGTGCCCCGTCCCCACATCGGTTGGCATCCGATCTCCAGGGGTGTCGAGGCGCTCACGCCAGCAGCCGGGTGGCACCTCCCCCTGCCCATGGTGGCCAGGCCCCCAACAGAGGGAACGCGCAGTGCTCGTTCCCTGGGATGGCATGGCTTAGCCGGCGGGGAGGAGGCAGCGCCCCGCAAACCCAGAGCCAGAGGCCCCGCCCGCACCCCGCGGGAGCTCCGGGCGCCCCTCGCCTGGGCCTGGGCAGCAGCCTCCGGGCGCGTCCTCCGGGTCCGCACAGAGAAAGAAGCGGCGCCACACGCAGAACCCACACCTGCTATTCACAGAAACAGGCTTCTTTCCTCATGTCTACTTTCCCAAAAGAGACAGACGACTTGAAGACAGGCTGTTTATTCCAAACAGCCCATTCCGGGATGGGCTGCAGGTCTGTCCAGTCGCCGACATTACTGGGACAGCGACACACCAAAAACCGACTGGCGCAGCGGCCACCACGAGCCACTAAGTGCCTGCTGCAGTGTCAAAGCCCGAGAGAGAACCTCCTCCCGGGGTGTGCGCGCAGGCAGCCACCCACAGCGAGAAGGCGTGGGGGCCCTCAAGCGCCCACCCCCAGCCCCCCGGGAACCGAGGACTTGGCCATGCGTGGGAGAACGAGCGGGCCCCTCTCCAGCTCCGGCTCCCCCAGCCCTGACCCCATGAGGCTAGTGCATCGACACAGCCGTCACCATAATCGCTGTCCCCACATTGGTTGCTTATCAAGAGAAAGAGCAACTTCTAAAACCTCCTGACCAGCATCAGAAAGAAAACACATCTGTGCCAACCCAAGCCTTGGTGTGACTTCTGCTTGGCGTGGCAGGACAGGCTGTACTTGGATTTCCCCGCTACACACAGCTCCCCTCCGCTCAGCCAACTGCTATTAAAAGAACCGAGCTGCACCGAAGATAAGCAGGAAGGATATTCAAGATGTGTGGGAGGAACTTTCTCATAAATTCCAAATACCTGAACCAACTGAACCAAGTTAAAAACCCAACTCAAGCTTTAGCCTGAGTTATTCCAATAATAAAAGCATAGTTTCCTTTTCAACTACCCATGGGTATCTTTTCATACCAATACCTAAATAAAAATAAAAGTTCACAGCAAAACTTTGTTTGACAGCAGGCTTCAAATGCTTTCAAGCCCCTCTGCCATCACAAGTCTAAATTTCTGTTTTGTTCTTTGGTTTGGGCCGAATAAAACATATTCCTACTCAGTTCCCTTTTATAACTTGAATTTGCCCCAAATGTAGATTGGTAAATTGCCCAAACACATTTGTTATTCCGAATCCAAGGTCTGGGGACACCAACACACCCTTATCACTGAATTATAGGGCACCCAAGGTACACCCCGTGGCTAGTGGCTGGGGAACCCCAAAGGGCCCCCCAGGGAGCAGAGCCAGGGAGGGTGCGGCCAGCGGGATGAGGAGGAGGCATGAGTGCCACAGGGTCTGGAGCGGGAACGAGGCGCTGCCCTCACGGGGTAGGAAGGGGCGGCCGGCCGCCTTGGGGGCTTGGCAAACCGAGAACTGAAGTTGGCCAGAGAGAACAGGGCTGGAGGTCTTCGGCCCTGGGTTTTTGTGGATAAGGGAGGAGCGCCCCTGCCCTCTTCACTCTCGGGGACACAAGGGGGCGGGAGCAGAGGGGGACAGAGGGGAGCGACAGGGGCCTCAGCAGGAGGCAGACAATAAACACGGAGCAGTTAAATGGATGAGAACAGACAGACGGGTTCTGACCAGCTCTGTGAAGAAAACAAAGTGACCTAAGGGGGGCTGGGAGGGGACCAGCAAGGATGGGAGGTGAGGCTGAAGGAGGGAGCCTCGCCCTAGGGACCTGGGAGAGGGCGTCCCAGGGGAAACCCGGTGGGAGCAGCCACCCAGGCAGGAAGCAGCATGTCTCGGGGCAGCCTGCACACCCGTGTGACCAGGCGAGGGACACGGTGCCCAGTGGGCCACACGGCGAGCCTACCTTGCCCCCGGGGGTAGCGGGCAGCTCCTACAGAGCCTGGGCGTGGGGGATGGGGAACTGGGGAACAGGGAAGCTTCTGCGGCAGCAGGCCCCAGGCGAGCAGGGCACGAGAGCACCTCACATGAAGGGCATTTGTGAGCTGCAGGTACCCTAGGGCCCCATTGGACGAGGCTGAGGGTTGGAGGGTGAGGGGCTTGTGCTCCCCGAGAAGAGCTGGCAGGGACCCTCTGTACGGCCATGTCTACTGGGGAAACGCCACAGATCAGGAGGAGCAGACACTGGACGCTCAGGACAAAGTCCACTCATGGAGACTAAACTCTGGAAAGCATCAGCGTATCGATGATGCTGAAACCACAGGACTCTATGGTGTCTCCCTGAACTGAAGTCTAAAGAAGAAAGGAGAACTTAGGACAGAGCCCAGGGGGATCCGATGCTTAGAAGATGGTCCAGGACATGAGAAGGGGCAGCCACGAGATGGGAGCAGAGGCGGCAGCACCCGGATGCCGGGGGACAAGCAGCTTGGGCAGCCAGCGTGGGCGGCAGCTGTCCCACATGCCCGGCAAGTTGAGAAGATGGAGATGGAGAAAGACCTGAGCAGGGAAAGTGCAGATCTGAGATGGTAAGCCCTCAAGGCTGAAGGCTTTAGGAACCGGGACGGGCCCGGACCGAGCAGCTTCGTGGCAGGGGTCTGGGGCCCACCCCGTGGACTGGCCCCTGCCTTGGAGGCGCCTCTCACCTGCGGACAGTAAGAACCCTGAGGGATTCCAAGCAGGAAGGAGGGGTGCTGAGAGGGTGGTCAGAAAGCGAATCTGACCATAGGGTACAACGCCACTGGAGGTGGAGCTTCCCCGGTGGACGCGGGCGCAAGGCGGCATCCGTGCGGGTTCAGACGGAGACAGGGTGGGGGTGGGGGGCCACGGGCAGCCCTGAGGCCAGGACGGGGGGGGCGACTTCAGGCGAAGGGCGCTGACACCAGAGGCCATTGGAGAGGTGGGAGAAAATCAGGGGTGCAACAAACAGCGCCACAGTTTCGGACACTCCCGAACCGCCGGGTCAAGAAAGGGGGCACAGAGGCACCTACAAAAGGATCCATCCTGCATATCTGTTCTCTTTGCTATCAATATCGTGAGCAGGCTGCTTTTAGTTCTGCTAAACAACTTGCTTTATTATTCAAAATGCAAACTGCGCAGGCATGAAAATGAAGCTTGCCGTCCTAGCCATGTTTAACCTGCTAAGCAGCATGTGCCCACATGCTAATAGAGATAAATATGTCTAGTGATTTTTAATGAAGAATATCTTCTTTAGTTATTCGATTTCTATTAGCTAGGCAGCCAGTTGAAACTAAAGCCTGGTGAAGAATGTAAGGTTCTCTAAGGAGAACAGAACCAACAGGACATATCTGTAAATATGAGATTTTATAGAAGTGTCGCACATAACTGTGGGAGGCATGAGTCCAAATTCCATAGGGAGGCCATCAGCTGGCAGCTCTGATGCAGGTTGTTGATGAATTCCCTAGGAGAGGCTGGCTGAAGTAGAGACTAAAATTCTCTCTTGACTGCTGAAGCCATCACTTTTCCATTTAAAGCCTTCAGCTGATTGGATTAAAGATCTCTCATTGCTGAAGACACTCTCCTCGGTTGATTGTAGATGTAATCAGCCATAAATGCAATCAACTTACTGAAGCTCTAAGTCCACGAAATGTCCTCAGAGTAACAGAACAGTGCTCGCTTGACCAGACAACCAGGCACCATCACGTGGCCACACTGACACATGAACCCAACCATCACATGAGGTCAATAAACATATTCACACCTCTAGTGAATATCCCATATATACATTTTATTTTCTAGAAGGCGCATGACACAGTGTTATCAGTTCAGAATCTAAATCCCATTTTTAGAGCCTTTTCATGGAGGGCTATTTAGAGTTTCTGCGTCTTACTGCTTCCCTCAACTGCAATTATTACCAAAGGCCAAATCATAGCCCATTCCCATGTGTCACATATTATTGCAACTTTGGTAAAAGTAAAGAAAGGAAAGGAAAATAATCCAGAGTTTGACAATTTATCTCTTCGTACCCCTGTCCCCGACCTTTTCTGGCCTTTTAATGCCAACACACGAAAGGCACTTGGAAATGTCAAAGCCACACGTTCAGCCCCCGCAGAGTTCCCTCTCGTCCATGGAGGCACCGCCACAAGGCTGTGGGAAACACTGGGCTTTTAAAATGGGCTTGTACAAAGCTTTGCGAGGCTGCTTCCCCAGCAACAGCTTTTCTCATGAGGAAGAGGCACCCCTTTATCGTGGACATCCAGCTGAAAACATGCAGGCTCACATTTTCCAAGCAGAAGCTGGGATGTTTTCATGGCTTCAGTGGAGACCCCCCAGCACTGCCTTAGCTTCCACATGCCATCTAACTCATCCTCTCGCTATACTTCCCTGTCAATTTTTATAGGACGGAAGACAACTCTTGAGGTGCTAGACAATCGCCAGGCATATTTTTAATGTCATTTAAGCTTGGGATGCAGTAAATTGTCTCCCAAGATGCTGTCAAAATTCAAATGACACTGGCTTCGTACCATGAGAAAATGACAGAAACAGAGTGGACTCCAAAACGCTGCTAACACAGACTCATGAATCACTTCGTTGCTGACAAATGTTCCTGGTTTTAACATGTCATTTAAAGCAACAGCCACCCACCCTTCTATATACTGCATTTTCCAGAACTATTCGTGTCCAAATTGTAACAAATCTATACATTCAGCAACATAACAACTGAGCTGGATCATATTCTAGAAACAACTTAGTATTTCTTCGAGTACTGAGACCATTAGTTCCTCATGGTAAAAACCCAAATCTGTCCAAGAGGAAATGCAGGGAAAGGTCCCATCACAGGCCAAAAGCCGCCCCATAACCCAGGATCCCCGTGAGGGAGACGCCGGGAAGTGCAGAGCATTTTCCGGGCTCCCCAGGTGTCCTGGCAGGAGGTAGGCTTTCCAACTCCGATGGGAAATCAGCCAGGAAGCGTGTCTCAGCTGACAGGCCCATCACAGCTCCGGAGTGAGCAGTGGCGGCGGGAAGTGAGGGAGGAGGTGTCCAGAGGCCTCTCCGTGGCCCTGCTGGTGCTGGAGGCACATCCTGGGTGGTTCTGGAACCTCAGGACTGGAAGGGGCATTGCGCTCAGAGGGGCGGCGAGGTCGTGGCAGGCAGCCGCTGGGAGCCGGGCAGGCCAGCCGACCTGTGTGACCTCCATGCAGTCCTTGATGAGCCTAGGAGAGCACTATGTGTCCCAGCCCGCCGCATGGCTCTGAGGGTGCCAGTGTGAGCCACGGGGGAGGTGCTGGGTCCTGTGAAAACGGAGCTTCTTGTGTTATGGGGGGGCGTGTGCTCTAAGCTGTAGGTGCTGGAGAGCGAGAGAAGGCGGAGAGCTTGCCACTGACCCGCTCCAAAGGCACCTGAGAAGAGGCGCTTTGCAGCGGGGTGCGGAATTGATGACAGGCCGATCAGAGGGCATCTCAGGGGCTGCAGCCCACGCCGTGCAAAGCAGGAGAGCCTTTCTAGGGCAGTCACAGGAGGTTTTATGGAAGAACATGCGTTTTGAACATGAAGATGATAATAATTGGGGATGAATTATTACATTTGCTCCCATTATAATAGTCCCTGTTACCCAACTACCCCAGCCCTCTCTTAACGTTCCACAGTGAAACCCATGACCTCTAGGACCTTCTTTATCTCAGACCCAGACACCCACTTCCTAAGCAGACTCCTTGCTCTCCATGTTTTCCGTTCCTTGCAGCCACCCAGGCAGCTCTTCTGGTCCCTCTATCTCTCTTCTCCCCACCCATCCAGCCTCAGCTGCCTCTGCCCGCCTGGACCACAGGGTGGGATGTGTCACTAACAGCTCCACCAGCCTTCTCCAGCCTCCACCCCACATCTTTCCCTCTGAACCTCCAGTCTAAGCACCCCCAGCCCCCATCCCCTGGCTCACCCACACCCTGCTTTCCCAGCTTCCCTGGGTTGAGCTGCAATCACACAATAAAAATAAGTCACAAACAAAATGGTGTCTGAGCCAGTGACTTCAAATGCATTCTTTGAGGGTAAAAACTATGTCTGATTCATTGTTGGATCCACAGCAGCTAGCACAGACATCTGAAAGACCCTCAATGTGTATTAGATGGAAGGATGGATGGATGGATGGGTGGGTGAGTGGGTGGATGGGTAGATGGATGGATAGAATACATTTCTCTTATTACTGCACTTTTTTTGACTCCTTCCTATCCCCTCACTGCCCATTCTCAGCCTATTTTATTAGATTCTATTTTTCTTCCTATCCCCAAAATAAGAGTATTACCAGATTCTAAACTCGGCTCTCCCATACTCCCTTTCCTGTATCTCTTAACTGAGATCAGTTCTAACTACAAATGCAGTTGAGTATCAAGACATTTCAGACTGTCATCTCACAAGGACCTCAAATTCAACATGCTGCCAAGAGTCCCACAGCTTGCACCTTGCCCTCACAGAAATGACTCTGAAGAGAATACAACAAAGGTCAGAGAAGAGTCAGACCCTCCTGTGGGGACAGCTGAACCTCAAGTGGTCTGACAGGCTAGCCCTGGCCCCTGGACATGGTCACCCAGTGCCTGACATAAATGACAACGAAGCCTCTCTTCTCAGGCTCAAGCAGCCTCAGGCCTGGAAGCTTCATGCCCTCAAAGGCACTTGGTGCCCTTCCTTGGAGGCCTCCTTCCAACCATGACAGAGGAAGGTTTGTTTCAGCACTTCATTACAACTGGGGAGAACTGACCCGCGCCCTGAGACTCCAGCATCTCCAATGCAAGCAAATCTGCCCACGGCTGGACTCTCTCCAGCTTCCCCATTCCAGGTGGAGCTGTATGGAAGACCAAATTCCCTGCCGATGGGATCCCCACACCTTCAGTCACTGGGCTCAGACCTCAGCCGTCCTCAGCGTCTACGTGTCATCACTGGACATCCATTGCTCTGTCCCACACCACCCTGGAGTTTTTGATGCTTCTACTGCAGGGGGCCTTTTCCATGCTCGGTACGGCATGCTCCCAGCCTCTCCTAAACTTATTTCCTGGGAAGAAAGATGCATTCTTCATTGGCCTATGCCGTGAGGCCTCATGACCACCTCTCTACTCAGATAAAACCAACCTAAACAACAGAAGGAAGCAATTTTCAGTATGCCCTTACCCAACCCCTACAGGAGTCGGGCTGCGATTTTATAGAAAATGAGGCACTTGAGGGCACTCAGTCATTTAAACATCTATAAATCTCCATGTGGGGAATTTTTAAACGTCCAGTAAAGTATCCAAAGGTTTGGAAAGGGACAAATAGTGTAACTGGAATTCTGAAGCAAGTGAATTCTGAGAACATGCGTGGAGATAAGGGCGGCAGCCTGTTTGGGAGGAAGCAGGAAGCCCTGTCTGCGTTCTTAGAGGTCGCTCGGGTCCAGTCTTCCATTCTGCAGCACTCAGAGCGCCTCCTCCAACTCGCATCACGAAAGTAATGGGAAAGTTGGCCTCTGAGGCCCTGGTTTGCAGTGCTGAGATTAGCTGCACCCATCCAGAGTTCTTTCTCTAACTGAAAATAAATCTTCTTCCACCCCAAATGGAAAGAGTAGGAGGAAGTCTCCCCCGGGGAAGGATGCTTGTCTCTGTCCCTGTGAACTGCCCCAAGCCTCTGAAAGCCTTTCCTGGAATCTTGACATGAGCATCTAACCTGCCGCTGCCATGAGGGCCTTTTGCGGGAGAAATCTGAGAATGTCACGTGTCCAGCCACCGCCACGGGGGTCCTGCCACAGCTGTCACAGAAAGACTGAGGCTACAAATGCCTCCCTGGCCCTGAGCTGCATCAGAGGCCGCTATTGGGGCTGTGGGGACACTGCCCAGAGATGTGGGTTCACTCCTGACACCACGCCTGTGGGTTTGCAGCCCCCGACCCCATGCCCAGCAGGCAAGCTCCGGGGAAGCCGGTCCTGTGCCCAGCGCTGTTACATGGGGGTCTCAAGCCCAGCTGCTCATCGGGCCTCACGTTCCTCGTGGATAAAAATGGAGCATCTCCAAGCTTGCATGGTTGCTGAAGGGGACGCCTCATACTAAGGAGCTCCGCCCACCCCCCAGCCCTGTGCTCACAACCCACGACAGACACAGGTGAGACGTGGGAGGCCCGTGTGCCGAGTGGAATACTTCCCTAGTCACCCCAACTGAGCTTTCTAAGTAGGTCATGCACGTCTGCTCACACAGCCACCCCAAGTACTAGCCATGACAATCTGTTTCTTTTTGACCTTAGGTGACGCTGGACCAATGTACCTTCGAGAAGGTAAACTGGTGTCACGTCACTTCAGTGTTTCAGGCAGGACCTGAGTGGGGAAAGCATCACTATTAGCCAGGAGCCCCCAAACCTGCACCCGGCCAAGCCCTTACCCCAGAACCTCTTCCACCAGCCTGCACAGAAGTCATCCAAGTGTCTCCATAGAAACCGAGCACCAGTGGAGACCTCTCCCGGGAAGACTGCTCCAGCACAAAGACGGAGCAGCCGAGGTTCACACATCCCTGTGCCCGAGAGCGCCAGATAAGACACCTTTGGAATTTCACAGTCTTGAAAATGATAAAAAGCTGCACATGGAAAGAGAGAAAGGGAAAAAAAAAACGGTTTGGGAGAAAAGATTTGCATATGTAGCTATAAAAATCCCAAAGCAGATTCCATGCTAGGCTCTGCCCAAATGACAGCGATTCCCGCGGTCCATGGGCGCGCATCTGGAAACGATATTCTCATCGCAGAGGTGGTCAGCGGGCAGCGTGCACGCGGAGACCCAGAGGGCGCTTGCATGGAGCAGGTACAAAGAGATGAGCAGACAAGCAGTTGTTTCCCTCCCACACCAACTATAATCTTGCATGAGATCTATTTTTAATGGAGAATGCATTGCCCTCCCCCACATCAAAGCCTACGTGCAGTTTAAACTGAGGGAGAAGAATTTCAGAGCCTCTTCTAACCTCCCCTGCAACGCAGAGCAAAGAAAAACGCCAGCATCTGAGTGAGCCCCCAGGTGTCCCTCTCATGAAATGCTGCTCTCAGGACAGTGCCGCTTGTCACCACCGGCCCCTGGGGGAGGGGCCGCAAAGCGGAAAACCCAGCGAGCCTTCCCCAGGAGTTCACTGTTCCTGCTTGATTAGACACATTATGAAGGTTTAATCCGTTCACCTACTAATGACTCAAAACACATCTTTTCACAAATTTCAAATGATAAATTGTTTGTCATGAGTCATACAGCTTATCCAAGAAGAGATTTTTTAAAAGAAAAAGAGAAGTTTTTTGTAAGTGAGGTTTACAGTGGCATCTATTATTTTTTTCTTCCTCCTTCAGTCATTTAATTTTTTTTTTTGGCATGGGCAGGCACCGGGAATCGAACCCAGGTCTCCGGCATGGCAGGCGAGAACTCTGCCACTGAGCCACCATTGCGTCCCCCAGTCATTTGAATTTTAAGTGCCTGAAATTGAAGGCAAAAAAGATAGGAACAAAATCACTTCTTTCGGAAGGATACTTCCGCCCCACTGCATCTGTTGGAGGGCTCTAGGCTCGGGGATTTGGTTCCCAGGAGGTAAATCGCTAAAATATCAATTGGTCATGTAACTTGGTTATCTGTTACACTAAGGGGAGAGCCCTGAATTCTGAAAAATAAAATCAAGAGATAAAATTTGGTAAGCCGAATCAATGTGTTATTTTTCTTAAAGAAAATAGTTGTAAAAGCTCCAAAAACCACCTTGGTCTAAACGATGCAATTATGCTGCGCTAAAAGGAGTGTTTTAATCTACCTATTGGTTGCTGAAAAAACACAAAAACACAGGAATCGCTAAAAAAAGCTGCCCGCACACCCAAGCATGCCAGACCTCAGGGAGCACAAGTGCCCGCTCCCATCTAACCAGGATCTGGTCTCCCTTAACTCAGCAAGACAGCAAGACAAAGGGGACTCAGGGGCACACAGACAGGCGGAGGAGGAAGGAGAGGGGGAGGAGAGAAAACTTTCAGGACCGGACACCCGCATCCGAAAGCACATGGAGCTGCTAAGACGCCGGTGACGTCACCTCACCAGGGTTCAGGAACCTCATCCAACACACCGGGAAGGAGGAGGGTGGTGGGAAAAGGGAAGAAACAAGCAGAGGCTTTTGTGAACCCCGGTGTCATTCATTTCCACCACCGGCACAGGAATGCAGGATCGCTCCCTGCCCACAGCAGGGTGAAGGGAGGTGCAGCTCGAAAATTCCTCCAGCTCCCGCCGAGCCACCCAGAGGAAAGCCAGCAGGCGCTCTGCGTGCGGACCCCCCCTCCCACCGCAAACACAAACCCCCTGTTTTCCTACAGGACTGTCAGCGTCCAGCCCCTCCTGGATAAATCCGACTGACAAACGGATTCAGAAAACCCAAGACGACGTGAACTAATTAAAGAAAGCCCCGTGCCTTGGGCAGCAAGCAGCAGGGAGCTACTGTGCCTCCCGGCAGGTCCTGGCCGGCCACCTCGCAGTCAGGAAATGCACCTTCCCCTCAGCACGCACACCCCCGGGGGCCGGCAGCCAGCTGAGCCAGCGCGGCTGCCTTGCACAAAAGGAATTCCCCCTCCTGGCCGCTCCTGCTCCCTCCCCTGCCTCCCGCGTCCCTCCCCAGTCACCAGCGGAGAGAAGCGTCACCCTGCTACCTGCGGGGTCAGCACCGGGCGCCCGCCTTCTAGCACAGAGGACCCGAGGAGCCCGGAAATTCCTGGTGGCCGCTGGCTGGGGTCACGGGTGAACCAAAACAGCAGCTGTGGTCCCATCAATCACAAGTTCCTCACTGCTGGGAGGTAGGGGACCTGATGTAAGAGAGTCACCAGAGAAAATACCCAACGATGACGCATATCCAGGCTTAAAAATAGGCACAGGGCCCTCAAAGGGATTATTCAACAGCCTACATGCAGACTTTCTGACAAGAGCCCCGAAGTCGGCGCTGTACAGTCCAAGGGCTGCGAGCTGAGGCCCCGACGGAACCCCCAAAGAGCTGGCTCCACAAGCTTCGCGAGTATACGCGGCTCTGTGCGCCTGAGCACAGCTTTATAAGCACAGAACGGCCCGCCAACTGTCCGCAAAGCGCCACACAGCCTCTTACTTAATTCATGCCCCCTTCAGATAACAATTCCTCTTTGTAGAGGTGTGCCCCAAAGGTGCGAGCTTAATCCGTCCAAAGAAATGCGGCATCCATCGTAGCTTTCCAAATAAATGTCAGCAAAATAACACAAAGAGCAGTGCTGCACCTACATCTTTTAAAACAGTCTTTCAAGGGGAGTAAAACTCGGTTATAACTTTCACCAAAGGAAAGGATGTGACGCATGTTATTTGCCATTATATTTCCCCTGAATTGGTTTGGTCATTATAGACATTATCACCTGCAAGATCTACCTGCTGTGGTCTCCCACCACGTGGGCACTTAGCATTATTCCCCAAATGAATGAATGAGTGAATCAATCAGCTCAGTCAATGAAATGCTACGTGCAACTATCTTCATTGAGCAATTGACAAATAAGATGTTAACCAAGACTGAAATCCGGCTGATTTTTTTTCATGAAGAAGAAAATAACTTCTTTGCATGCATAGCAAATTTAATAGTCCTTAAGTCGTCTGTTCCCTGCTCCCTCCCACTCAGGCATATGCACAGCTACCCTGCAGAGAAGGTCTTTCACAGAACTCTCAGATTAGGAAATGCTATAGTTCTGCATAACTTTATATCTGAATGTCTAAAATATGTTCTTCCAGCAAATGCGCCAACACAAGGAGCAACGCAGGTACCTGGAGGAGACAGACCCCCACGTCCTGCCTCAGAATTGGATGCCTCCTTTTTGTGAGCATTCTTGGTTGGGTCTGAATTGTCAATTCTTTTCTCTCCAGAGCAGATTTCCATTGACGCCGAGATAATTATTAGCCCACAATATTTCTCTGTGCTAGAATTTATCTCAGTGCACTATGATGTTAGCTAACATGCCTACACAAATTGGCAAAAACGCATTTGCTCCATTGCTGTGGCTTTTTACAAACTTATTAAGAGCTTCCTCATAGGGAGGGAACACAGAACAATTGGTACATTTGTCTTCCTCCAGCGACCATATCAAGATGGCAGTTTCTTCCTGTACTGTAGGCTCTACGCTCTTCTCCGGCATGATAACACCCCTATAAATACAGGTGAGAATTATTTTTAGCACTAAGATTTCGCAGAGCGTTCTCATTTCTCTCCCATGCATATGTGTCAACAGCACATGGCCTCCTTCAGAGGGTCCAATGGAGCATGTGAGGAACCCCTCATTGGTCACATAATCTTTTATTTACAATTCCTCTTTGCAAAGGTGCACCCCAAAAGTGAGAGCTTAATCAGTCCAAAGAAATGCAGCACCCAGCACAGTGAAGCGAGATTTCACTCCACTCTCAAACACTGCAGGCCCCTCGTCATCTCCAAAGCACGCAGCAGCTAACTGTTGACATAGAAGGTGACAAAAGAAAACAAATTCAAGCTAGAGTAAATTTTATTTTGTAAGGTCTCGTTATTCACCTTGGGGAAGTGAACTATTGAGAAAAAAATGCTAGAAACAAACAAAAACATCAAAAAAGACAAGATAATGAAAAAATATTCCTATGTACAAAAGAAGGAAGAATGCACTTCTAAGGTAACTGACACAGTAACCTAAGGTGTTTCACTAATTTTACAGAAGCTCATGTGTTTAAGTCCTCAAAACTACACAAGGCACCCGGAAATAACCATGTTTTACCCTGCAGCATCAATGTGACAGCTTTCAGTCATGGTCGTCACTGCAGAGTCTGAATTGAGAGTCCTCAGATAATTCTAAAACAATGTCAATCTCTAAAGCAGACACTTTAAAATTGCACAGACATATTAACGATCAATCCAGAAATCAGAGATTGAGCTCCAGAAAAAATTATTTCCATCAGCAGTCCTGGTTTTAATAACTCCATACCTATTAAATTTACATTCAGCAGAACAATTCCTTTTCTAAAAAGAAAATGGAACTTCCTTACCCTAGATTAAAATCTGTATTCTCCTTTTAATTATTTAAATTTGTTAGGATTGTTTCCTGCATTTTCTGCTGCAATGAAGAGATTAAACCAACCACTACTTAAAAATTAAGAGAGCCAAAACACATTTTAGAGACCCCTTGCTAGCTTTATCCTTTTTGAAATATCAGTGGCATAGTCACTAAATTTAAGGCAAGATTATCGGTTATCTAGACAGAACTGTGGAGAAAAAGAGTCATATAACAAAGACAATGCAGCAAAAAAGTGTGCTTTTTCAACATTAGGCTATCTAAAAACCCTATTTAATTTTCCCCTATGCCATCAATAAAATATGATGATAATAAATCTTTTTACATGTTTCACATATTAAGAAATGGGAAAATATGTCCCCAGCTCACAATCATACACCCAGCCTAGAATATTTCCATCCCAGACTAGAAGGTTAGTTCTTCTTTTCAGTTTCAGGATTGTGGTTGGATTGTTTTATTTTTAGTTGTTTTAATAACATTTAAAATGGCTCATTGTTTGAGTGGCCTTTTCCATTTCGCAAACAAGATTGCTTCCTGGACAATCTTATGGGCTTGTAGACAATTAAATCATTATCTCCAGCTTTTCCCAACCCACATGTGCCTACATGAGTATGCACACAAACACACATGCGTGCCCACACTCCCATGTACTCGCACACAGGTATATACATGTGCAAACATGCACACAACACATGTTCACACACCTGCATGTATGCACACATTCACATGTGCAAGCTCACAGGCATTCATACGTGCACATACACACACACATGGAACCACGCACTTGTATGTGTGTCCACATTTGTGCACAGGCATGCATGCCTGCACATATGCTCACAAATGTACACATGTATACAAGTGTGCACTCTCACTGATGTGTGTATATGCGCACACATATGTGCACATAAGCATACATGCATATGCACTCATGTACACTTGTGCACATGTACACATGCACTGTTTGCATATGCATATGTGCACATACACGCACACACCTACACATGTGCACACAATACATATTTGTGCTCATATGCACACATATACACATGGAATATGTAGGTACAGTGTGCACACAAACCATGCACTCATGTATACACTCACATGTGCACAAGCATGTACGTACTTACACATGCATAACATGGATGTGTGCGCATATGTGCATGCACGTATGCACTCATGCACACTGCATACACATACATGGGTGCTGGTGCACATACACGTGCATACACGTGTAGGCCCACTCATGCTGCACACATGCACACGTGCAGAAACTTCCCCTAATAATGGAATCTCCTTCAATTGGGCCAAACACTCACCAAGCACCAACACCTGCCATTCACCTTAAACACGTGCCAGGTCCTGACACTATTTCCAAGTCACTGTTTTCTCTGGTCCTTGGCTCAAGTCTCCAACAGGCTTTGCATAGGTACATACAACAACTGCCCTAATTTCTCCAAAAGTATGCTCTACATGACCAGAAGCAGGTTTCATGAAACATCAGTCTAATTTAGGCATTCATTCGGCTAAAATCCTTCAACAGTTCCTATGTATCCTACATTTTGCATGATCTGTCCTCCACTCTCCCCTCCAACCTGCTCCCTCAAACTGTAGGCTCCAAAATTCCAAATACCTGTACTTTGAGATGTACGGTTTCATGCCTCTTTGTCTACACCCACGCTGGGCCCTCGAACTGGAACAATGCCCAAGTGCACCCAGCCACACACCTGCCCACACCTGTGCATCTGTGCACGCAACAGTCAGCTGGTTCAAACTCTATAGATTTGCAAAACCCTCCTCTGAGGTCAGGCCTGGGGTGAAGCACTCCCTGACACCACCTACCCTGCAGGTTCTATTTCTGTTCCCCTGTTTGCTTTGCGCTCCTGAGGTGGGAGGCTCTCTGGACCTGATTTCTGCACCCCAGCTCGCAGGAAAGCAGAGTGAATGGAGACATAGCACTGACATTTTAACACCTGTTGTGGCCTAAGTAGTAAAGAAAGACTGTGTGGTAGAACGAAGGAGCATTGTCTTTGAAATCAAAACATGGAGGTTCAACCCTTAGCCTCTGGGCAACCGTCTGAGCCCTATCTTCCCAGTCTATAAAATGGTGTGAGGTTAAAATAGAATCACACACCTGGTGTGCTGAGTGCAATGGCTGGTACTTACAAGGAAGGGGTTCAGGAACGATGGCTAAGGGTTAGTGCAAATATAACAGAATAATTTAAATTTTGATGTGCAATTATGCATGCTTATGTCAAGACATCAGAAATGTCTATTGAGCACTCAGCTGACACGGGCCTGTGTGTCTGCGCTGTCCACTCTGGTGGCCCCTACTCACACATGAGCAGCTATTGGCACCTCAAGTATGGCTCTTGATTAAATTAGATCTGAATAGCCAAATGAGACAGGGGCAACGGCATTGGAGAAACCAGCTCAAGATCAACGATTTCACTCAAAGCAGGGCTCTCGTTACAGTGCTATCTTCTGCCTCCTCTCCCCGTCCCCAAATACCTCTTGCTTACAGGGATCCAAGTGTCAGCAATGGGGTCTGTGCCCCTGTTTTTCTTCATTCAAGGCTGCCCCCTCTGCCAAGAAATCAGACCTAAGGGCCTATCATCTTCGTTCCCTGTGCACATCCCCTGGAAGCTGGAGGTGGCCCTGCACCCAGGGGAGAGGCTGATGGTGGAGCAGCCAGCCCAGCCCTGCGGCAGCCCCACCTGCAGCTTTGTCGCCCCCTGAGCCCCTATGTCACCTTCACCTCTCCTATATTGGGACAGCCCACTCTGTCCATATGCTCCGATGTGTGCATATGTCGAGGTATGTGCATGCTTTGCATTCCCTCTAAGACTACAAGGGGAGAGGCAGTCCTGCTCCGCCTTCATTCGCACAAAGGCGTGTCCATGTTAACAGAAGACTGCAGTAAGGAATGCAATGAATGAAGATGAGACAGCGCAGGAAATGGGATCCCCGCACACACAGGGAGACAGGGCCGTGCAAGCATGTACACAGGGGCAGGGGGGGAGGGAAGCCCCCACCCCCATCCCAGCCCTGCCAGGCACGCACCCAGGGTGGGGCCTTGGGCTCAGGGAAGTCACTGACTCCACGTCAAGTAAATAATAACGGTGATATTAATACCACCTCACACATATTCTGGAATAATCAAATGGGACATTATTGCAAATGGTTAACTGTGAGTGAAAGTCATAAGAATAACCATTAAAATCTCTATCATCTGTATTATTTCAGTAAATAAGTACACCCTGTCTCGGCCATATGGGTAAAAACTTACAGGGAAAGGTCAATTTTAAAATAATTACAGGGATGATGGATCACACTCCCATTCGTAAACTGCAATAAGAGGATTCATTCTGTCATTACAGTCACGAGTGCGAGCCAGGTCTCACAACATGGAAACTAGCTTTGGGATAAATGTCCTGTGTCCTCAAGTGTATTGTGGCCTGTTGCGTGGGCAGGGAAAGAGCAGAGGACACAGCCCTGTACTGGGTAACGGAAGTTCACTTTGTTCTGTGCTCTGCACTTCACAACCTACTTCATTTTCTTTTAAGTCATCTTCAGGGCAGCTCCAAAACAGCATCCTATTAGTCCCTCATTTTGGAGAAAGTAATCACAGAGTTACTGCATAGGACTGCCAGGACAATAACGTCAATGCCCCTAATTTAGAGCCATGGTCGTTGTACCATTTTACTCCCTGGGAATGTCATGGCATTCCACATTCCCAAAAGAGAATCCAGGTTCTGTTAGTGTTCACACAAAAAGGATTTTAACGAAACCTTAAGGATTGCACTACAGATAGCGCATCTCGCATACATACATCTACACAGACACACATGGAGCCATCGTTTTAAAAGTGTTCTCACCCACAGCACTTAGCAGATTCTTCCAGGAACCTTGAGAGGCAGGTACAACAGGTGGCTAAGGAAACTGGGGCTCCCAGATGCTGACTCCTGGGCGTAGCTTTGCAGCCTCTGAGGTGTGACCTGTGGTGGGTCAGAGTCCCTCCCAGCCAGCTGAGTCACTTTGGGCATGTGTCCCAACCTTCCTTTTATGTAAAATGAGAAGACTGGAGCCACTCACAGATAACCGCCTCGGCCCCGAGCTCCATCACTCTGCAGTGCCCGACTCAGCGAAGTGGCTGAGACGGCCCCAGAGGCCTCAGTCCTGCTGGTTCTCTGTGGCCCTGCCCAGCCTGTGCTGCCTCCTGAGGTGTCCCACTGCTTTCTCACAATGGAACAAACAGGACCTCCTCCAGGAGGTCATTCAGTCTGGGGGGTTGTCTGTCCTCCTAAAGCATTCAGCCCTGGGTATGCCATGCTCACTCCCCGATCCTTGGTGTATGCAGAGCCAGTGGGGACTTTACTCCCCAGTTGCTGGCTAGCAGAGGCAGCAGCTGCCCTGACATCCAGGGGTCCTCACGTGGCCTCCCCTCAATGGGCACCACCCTGTCACTCTGCACAAAGGAGATGCTTGTTCATTTTGATGGCTTCGATATATCTTTCATTTTTATTTTTCATTTTTATCTTTCAAAGTAAGGTTGATAGGAAAGACGAGCTCTGCCCCTAGGCCTAGAGGAAGGGTCACAATTCATTTAAGGCAATCTCTACAAGTGGGCCAACCGAGAACCACCCTCCATGAACAGTGAGCAAGTCCAAGGCACGGCTCACCTGCTGAGAGAGCCTGGCTGAAGATAGGCTCCCTGTGCACAAACACACACACACAGACCCCTCTGTGGGACAGAAGGAGCTTCCTACATCCTGCTGAGGAGCCAGAGAAAGAAGCAACCTGACCCAGGAGCTGTCTTGGAGCCTGGCAGTCACCTGAGCTGCCCTAGGTTATTTCTGCTGATGACTGGTGGTTCTTAAAGGAACCGTGTTCTAATGTACATAGCCCGACTCGGGACACAAATCCACGAGAAGACAGCTGCACTCTGCATACCTTCAATCAGGAGAGGCTTATCCAAAGTGTATAACTGATATATAAGATGTGAATGAGAAAATATTTTAATGTTCTTTCCAAAGGTTCAATCAAAACATCTATGGTATAGTATCACTGGCTTAAACAAAAGGAATGCTGGAAAACATAGAATTCTAATGCTTCCAAATGTCTAAAAACAGAAAATTATAGTAAACATTCCCCCAAGACTCTGTGCTACAACACTACCCAAGAAGGGAGGGCGGGTGGAGGCGGAGATTGAGATGGGGATGGAAACAGACAGGGAGACAGAGTCCAAGATGGAAATGGACTTGACACGACATGCAGCACACATGGGGTGGCCCAGCCCCTGACAATGCTGTATTTGTATTCCTCTCAGCAAGTAGGTAATTCAGTTTGTCTTGAAGTTTGACATCACAGAACCATAGGAAAACAACTCCAACAGCTACTTGCTGAGCTGGTCCTTTACAGAGATGGTCTCTAGTGTGGATCCTTAGCCAGGCAGCTGCTCCTATGTCTCTTCCAGGAAAGAGAATAGAGGAGCTCACAGCAAGTAAGCAACTCGTAAGTGATGAAGCAGGATTTTAAGTCAGGTTTGCTTTAAGAACTGGAACCCCCTCCTCTCAGCTGAGAAATAAAGCAAGTAGGAGGTGGAGGAAGGGCTGGGGATGGACCCCCAGACTCTGCTCCTCTCTTAACATCCTATTAGTTCTTGCCTTGGGTTAGTCCCAGAACCTCTCTGCCCATTTCACCTCCAACTAGGATTTTTCTTCTCTGCTAATATCTGCTACAATGTGTCCATTCAGTATAGGTCTACAGGCCATCTGCAGAGAATAAAGCTCTCCATGACCCTATGAAAATGACGTTTTTCTAAGTGTTTGTTTCTGACCCACAGGTCTTCAGGAGCCCAACAGTGCTGTATTATACAAACCATCTTACAACTATACAAATGCATAGCATCATAAGAGTTCACAAAGCATTTTCTCAAGCATCTGTTTTCATGTAATCCTCCTGACAACACAGCAGAGTGGCGATTCGTTCATTTCTCAGGTGAAGAAACTGAGGCATGGGCTCAGCCAGTGCCGACATCCCATCACCAGTTAGTGGGAGAGTGAGCACGGGAACACCCAGGCTTCCTGATGTCACACCTGATGCTCTGCCCTGCTACCATCTCTGGCCCCTGGAAGAACATCAGCAGCTCATCTTGTGTGATACACTACGCTTAGTCATGTGTCACGACGGGATTTATTATCAGCATCCTCTATGCTTTGCGCACTGGCTTTTACTTATCTTTACACAGATTTCTCCAATTAACTTCTATGCTACTTCCCAACCCAGCAGGACACCTACCCAAGAACACCAAGCCAACCAGACAACCACCTCCCCAAAGCTTGAGCAGAGAACAGAAGCCTGATCCTATTCTCTTCCCTGGAGCCTGTGCTGCACAGACGGAGCTACTCAGTGATTGGAATTGAAAAAGCTCAAGACAACTCTAACTTTAACAATCATATGTGCTCTACTTTGCATACAACAGAGAACTTCACAGTAGAAGTGAGGTTTCAGCATCACCTTTATTGAATGCTCACGAAGCGCCTCGAGCACTTCCAACAGTTCACACTTACTAATTTTTTTATTCCCGGGAAGAATTCTGTGGGTAAACACTATCACTGTTCCTGCTTTACAGATGAAGGAACTGAGTGAGGTTTGCCTGCCCAAGATCTCAGGCTAGTTGGCGGTGGGCAGTAACGGGAGCCCAGGGGTATGGGCAGCCTGGCACCTGACCCCACCTGGACATTGTCTTCCAGTCCCATTTAATTTTCACAGCAACCCTGGGCAGCAGGAACAAAACGATGCTGGAGACTGAAGTCTGCCTTGTAAATTCACTGGCTTGAGCTGATACTTAGGAGAAAAGTAAAATAATCAAACCTATTTATGTATAATAACATCCCTGTCCCATA
The DNA here is from genome assembly GCA_004026745.1 of Myrmecophaga tridactyla. NCBI lineage: Eukaryota > Metazoa > Chordata > Mammalia > Pilosa > Myrmecophagidae > Myrmecophaga > Myrmecophaga tridactyla. The sequence goes on along the minus strand of PVIY010029721.1, from coordinate 1,134 downwards.
ACCACAACTTATTATGCCCATCGCAATTTTAAAAGCTGTTGGAAAAATAAAGCCTTATAGATACCTTTTATCTTTAATCTCTAGATGCTGAATTTATAGCTGGTTTACCTTAGCATCTTCAGATTGTTTTTTCCTGTGCAGTCCTGTACACTTCACCTTTTTCATCTTAGTCTAAAACTGTTGTAATTCTATCTAGCATCTGTTGAAATTAACTCCTTAGAGCATAGAAATCTGTCAACGGATTTCTTCAGGTCTTAAACTCTTACTTCTCTTTTTGTCTCCCTCAATCTTATTTCCTCCTTAATTTTTCTTTGTCTATTTTCCCTCTCTTGTCCTTTCTTTTGCTTATTGATGAAACTGACTTAGGGTGGCACTCAGGGGTGCCACAAGAGCACGGCACTGGAGGTGGTACTGCAGGGCTCTCACTGGCACAACTCACCTCACCTCCAGGCCTGAACCCCCAAAGGCCCTCGTTCGGCGGCGGGGGCTCCGGTGCACCCCACACCTGTCCGAGGCCCGGCAGCAGCCCAGCCCCGGCCACCGGCCTTCTAGGGAAGTGTCCCCATTGCCCCGTGTGCAGCTATGTGGGAGCTTAAGGAAACGTCCAGCCCAGAGTGCACACAATACGGGCATTTCATGGCCGAAATGTAAACCAAAGATCTTGACACGCTCTGTTATTTATTCCAAAGTGTGGCAACCAGGAAGAGGCTGTGGCGTGGCTCGAGGGAAGACCCCAAATGCGAGCGCTTAGGGTGCGCATCCAGCCTCTTTCCGCTGAGGTGGCTGAAGCAGGGCCCTTCTGTTTGCAGGGTCCGCACAGCAGAGGCCTGGCCGCTCGGGCCGCGTTCACCCTCAGGATGGAAACCCTCCTCCACTGAGTCCACCGAGTCCACCGAGTCCACCGAGGGCTGCGGCTGGGGTGGGCGACCTCCGCTCGGCTGGCAACGCTTGCTCGCGAACAAAGCAGGGGACAAGCTGGAGCCTAACATGTGACTTTGTGAGCAGTTATTTGCTTGTGTTTAGTATGCATGAAACGTGGCAGGGAGCTCAGATCAATTTGGGTCACACCCTGCTCCCCTCCTCTCCTATGGCCGCCTCACGCCCTCTGCAGCTCTCCAGCCTCAGAGATACATG